>JAJPUD010005087.1:58999-77646 GCA_023553655.1 Myrmecobius fasciatus | reverse complement strand
AGAGAGAGAGAGAGAGAGAGAGAGAGAGAGAGAGAGAGAGAGAGAGACTAGGAAGGTGGGAACAGGTAATGAAGAGCTTTAAAAGTAAAAAACAAAATTTATGTTATCCTGCATATCATATAAATCACTGGAGCTTGAGAGAATAAAGACCAGTGAGGATATTACATGCTTTTAAGGAAGCAATTTTGTGAGGAAAAGTTGCAAAGGTGTATTTTTTTGTGTTGTATTTCTAGATTCATTCTGAGGTCATTTGCAGCTGTCATTTAGTACAAATATATCAAATTAGGGCTCAAAATTCAAAACATTCTAAATTTGTTGGTTAAGCTTGCAGGTAAATGATTCTACATCAGAATTGCTGCTAAAAAAACCAATAGCCTTGCAGTAGGGAATGGAAAAGTAGACATCAATAAAGAAGAAGTGAGAGGAAAAATGTTTAAAAGATTGAATTTGAGATGGATGTCTTTTATCGCAGAGGGAGGGCTATTAGAGAAAAGCCAAGACATGAAAAAGGCTCAATCAGTTTTGTAAATCCTTTCTTCCACTCCAGTCTTTCTTTTAAAATGTGCTAGGAAATATTTCCATTTAACCAACAAATCACTCAACTCTGTTGTTTTGTTTACGTAAGAGGATCTTAACCATATCCCTAGGTATAGATAGAATGGGCAGTTACCTATATAGAATAATTTACAGGATGCTGTAAGATCACTGCTCTTCTCTCATGCTTCCCTAAAGCAGAGACAAGCATATGCTTTCATACACAGACCTAGACTCTCTTTGTTTCAGAAATTCAGGTATTTAATATATTTGGTAAGGATGTAGTTCCATAAGAAAAGTTTAACCAGAGAACATAATGCAGGCTAGGTAGTACAGTGGGTAGAATGCCAGATATGTAGTCAGGAAGACTCATCTTCCCAAATTCAAATCCAGTTTAACCCTTCTTGCCTCACTTATCTCAACTGTTAAATTAGCTCAAGAATGAAATGGCAATATCTTTGTCCAAAAACCTCCAAATAAGGTCAGGAAGAGTTAGACAAGACTGAAATGAATCAGCAACAAAAATGCTTTATATATTCTAACAGAAGAGTATTAGAAATTTAAAAGATTATCTGGGAGTGTTACAATATGCTGATTAGACAGTCAGGGTTACCTAGTTGTAATCCCAAGAAAATAGATGGAGACCAGAGGTCAGCAATTTTACCTAAGGATGATCCTGGTCCTGATTATGTCTATCAATTTCCATAGAAGACAACAAAAGAAAACAAAAGAAACAAAAAACAACTAATAATTCATCCAATGTTCCCCTCTATTCATAGTGGCGTTGGCATATGTTTGACTAACACTAACAAAAAGTACTATTCACAAATTGAAAGGATGCCCATCAATTGGAGAATGGCTGAATAAATTATGGTATATGAATGTTATGGAATATTATTTTTCTGTAAGAAACAACCAACAGGAGGATTTCAGAGAGCCCTGGAGATTTGCATGAACTGATGCTGAGTGAAATCAGCAGAACCAGGAGAACATTATACACAGCAACAAGACTATATGATGATCAATTCTGATGGACATGGTTCTCTTCAACAATGATGTGATTCAAAACAGTTCCTATTGTTCAGCGATGAAGATAGTCATATACATCCAGAGAGAGGCCTGTGGGAACTGAGTGTGGACCACAACACAGCATTTTAATGCTTTCTGTGAATATTTCCATGCATTCTGTTTTCCTTCTTAGGTTGTTTTTTTTTCTTCTTCTCTTTCTAGATCTGATATTTCTTGTGCAGTAAGATAACTGTATAGATATGTATACATGTATTGGATTTGTCATATAATTTAACATATTTAGCATGTATTAGATTACCTGTCATATAGGGGTGGGGGTGGGGGGAAGGAGGGGAAAAGCTTGGGGAAAAAAAAGTTTTTGCAAAGGTCAATGTAGAAAAATCTCTCATATGTTTTGTAAATAAAAAGCTTTATTAAAAAAAGTACTATTCACAGACTTAAAAAAATTATTAAAGCTTTTTATTTGCAAAACATATGCCTAGATAATTTTTCAACATTGACCTTTGCAAAGCCTTCTGTTTCAAATTTCTCTCTCCTTTTCCCCACCCCCTCCCCTATATGGCAGGTAGTCCAATACATATTAACTATGTTAAAATATATGACAAATCTAATATATGTATACATATTTATAGTTATATTGCTGTACAAGAAAAATCGTATTCACAGACTTTTAAGTTTAATCTGTACCATTAACACTTTTTCCACTTTTTCTTAATCCTACACAATTAACAAAACAATAAATTAATTCCTGATTTGTAGCATTTGCTGATTTCATAGGTGAAAATACTTATGCTGAAAATTTAATAATCTATTCTCTAGATGCTCATTATGACCACTATTATTCAACCTTGTACTAGAAATGTTCACTTTATAAGAAAAGACAAAGTGAAAGGAATTAGAATGAGGAATAAGGAAATAAAACAATCACTCTTTTCATATATGATGATGACATTCTTAGAGAATCCTAGAAAATCATCTAAAATCCTACTGGAAACACTTTACTGCTTTAGGAAAATTGCAGGATATAACTTTAACCCACACAAATCATTAGTATTTCTATGAATTACTGAAAAAGTCCATCTGCAAGAGTTAGAAAGAAAAATCCTATTTAAGATGACCATAGGCAAAATAAAATACTTGGCCAAGTATTTACCAAGACAAACCCAAGAACTATATGAATACAATTGCAAAACACTTTTCACACAAATAAAGTCATATGTAAACAATAGGAAAAATATCAATTTTTCATGGCTAGGCCAAACTAATATAATAAAAATGACAATTCTGCCTAATTGGTCTGCTTGGTCAGTACCAGATCAATCAAGCTGCCAAAACATTATTATATAGAATTAGAAAAAAATAACAACAAAATTCTTCTGGAAGAACAAAAGGTCAAGCATATCAAGGAAATTCATGAAAAAAAAATACAAAGGTTGATGGCTTAGCAGTACCAAACCTGAAGCTATATTATAAAGCAGCAGTCATCAAAACCATTTGATACTGGCTAAGAAATAGAATGGTGGATTAGTGGAATAGATTAGGATACACATGATATAATAATCAAGGTCTATAGCAATGTAGTATTTGATAAGCACCCAAAATCCATCTTTTGGAATAAAAACTCACTATTTGACAAAAATTGCTGGGAAAGCTGGAAAATAATATGTCAGAAAACCATCATAGACCTATATCTCAGACCCCATACCAAAAAAAGTTGAAAACGATACATGATGTGTGTGCATAAAGCATGATATCAAAAACTAAGAAATTTTCAGATGATGAAATTAAAACTATTTATACTCATATGAAAAGGTGCTCCAAATCACTATTGATCAGAGAAATGCAAATTAAGACAACTCTGAGGTACCACTACACACCTGTCAAATTAGCTAAAATGACAGGAAAGGATAATGACAGGTGTTGGAGGGGATGTTGGAAGGCTGGGACACTGGTACATTGTTGGTGGAACTGTGAATGGATCCAACCATTCTGGAGAGCAATTTGGAGCTATGCTCAAAAAGTTATCAAACTGTGCATACCCTTTGACCCAGTAGCATTTCTATTGGGCTTATATCCCAAAGAGATCTTAAAGGAAGGAAAGGGGACAGTCACGGGGCGGGGCCAAGATGGCGGAGTGAAAAGGTGACTTTCTGCCTCTCCTCCGATCTTCTCTCAAATCAACAATAAAATAAGCCTCTGAACTGATCTTCAAGTCAACGAACTCAGAAATATTTGGGCACGGCTCTCTGGAGAACTTCATATCAGGTTAGTCGGACTCAGACAGAGAGATAAATAGATGACCCCTGTGCAGGCCGGAAGTGAGGGTGGGACTCAGCTCAGCTCATCGTGGCAGAAATTCCAAACTC
This sequence comes from Myrmecobius fasciatus, assembly GCA_023553655.1. Lineage (NCBI taxonomy): Eukaryota > Metazoa > Chordata > Mammalia > Dasyuromorphia > Myrmecobiidae > Myrmecobius > Myrmecobius fasciatus. The sequence goes on along the minus strand of JAJPUD010005087.1, from coordinate 73,717 downwards.
CAAACTCCAAATTCCAAACACCTGGAGTTTATCTGAGGCACTCGGGACACTCTGCCCTGATTGGGGACAGGTGTTCTGGCAGACTTGCCTTGTTTAAGGAGTAATTCGGACTTAGTCCTAGCCCCCACTGGCATAGCACCTTAAGTCAACTTGCCGAAGTGCCCCAGGGCAAAGCGTCTTCAGCTGAGGTTTTTTTTTTTCCCCTACCTTAAAGAGATATCCACTCTGTCTAAAAAAAAAATGATGAAGAAGCAAAAGAGAGCTCTCACCATAGACAGCTTTTATCAAGGCAAAGAAACGACCTCAGATACAGAGGTTTCTTTAGACAAAAATCCAGAAAAAAACAGCAAGGACCATCACTGGTCTCCGTTTCAAAAGGCCTTTCTGGAAGACTGCATAAAGAACCTCAAAAGAGAGCTGGAGGATAAATGGGAAAATAAACTGAAATCAGTGCAAGAAGGATACAGTATCTTGGAAGAAGGATATGATACTCTGCAAAAGAGATATGAAAAAGACACCAATTTATTAAAAAATAAAATTAGTGAAGTGGAAAAAGAGTGCAGTGAACAAATTGGCCAGTTATAAAAGGAACTTAAAAAGGTAACTGAAGAAAACAACACTTTAAAAATAAGAATTGAACAAATGCAAGTGAATGACTCACTAAGACTTGAAGAATCAGTCAAACAAAAACAAAAAAAATGAAAAATTAGAAGAAAATATGAAATATCTCCTAGGAAAAACAACTGAGGGGCAATTTTATATCTCTAGATGCTTACTTACATAAAATAGAGAAAGAAAAGATCAATGAATTGGGTTTATTATTAAAAAAACTAGAAAAAGAACAAATTAAAAACCCTCAATTAAATACCAAATTGGAAATTCTAAAAGTAAAAGGAGAAATTAATAAAATCGAAAATAAGAAAACTATTGAGTTAATAAATAAAACTAAGAGTTGGTTCTATGAAAAAACTAACAAAATAGATAAGCCTTTAGTTAATTTGATAAGAAAAAGGAAAGAGGAAAATCAAATTGTTAGTCTCAAGAATGATAAGGGAGAACTTTCCTCCAATGAAGAGGAAATTAAAGCAATAATTAGGAGTTACTTTGCCCAACTTTATGCCAGTAAGTTTGAAAATCTGAATGAAATGGAGGAATATCTACAAAAATATAGATTGCCGAGGTTAACAGAAGAGGATATAAATTATTTAAATGGTCCCATATTAGAAAAAGAAATAGAACAAGCCATTAACCAACTCCCTAAGAAAAAAATCTCCAGGGCCAGATGGATTTACATGTGAATTCTACCAAACATTCAAAGAACAATTAATTCCAATACTACACAAACTATTTGAGAAAATAGGGACAGAAGGTATACTGCCAGAATCCTTCTATGAGACCGATATGGTGCTGATAGCTAAACCAGGTAGGGTAAAAACAGAGAAAGAAAACTATAGACCAATTTCCCTAATGAATATTGATGCAAAAATTTTAAATAAGATATTAGCAATGAGATTACAGAAAGTCATCCCCAGGATAGTACACTATGACCAAGTAGGATTTATACCAGGGATGCAGGGCTGGTTCAATATTAGGAAAACTATCAGCATAATTAATTATATTAATAACCACACTAACAAAAACCATATGATTATCTCAATAGATGCAGAAAAAGCCTTTGACAAAATCCAACACCCTTTCCTATTAATAACACTAGAGAGTATAGGAATAAATGGGCTTTTCCTTAAAACGATCAGTAGCATCTATTTAAAACCATCAGCAAGCATCATATGTAATGGAGAGAAACTAAAACCATTCCCAATAAGATCAGGAGTGAAACACGGCTGCCCACTGTCACCATTACTATTTAATATTGTATTAGAAATGTTAGCTTTAGCAATAAGAGAAGAAAAAGAGATAAAAGGAATCAGAGTAGGTAATGAAGAAACCAAATTATCACTCTTTGCAGATGACATGATGGTATACTTAGAGAACCCTAGAGATTCAACTAAAAAACTACTAGAAACAATTCACAACTTTGGCAAAGTTGCAGGATTCAAAATTAATCCACATAAATCACCAGCATTTTTATATATTACCAACAAAGTTCAGCAGCAGGAGATACAAAAAGAAATTCCATTCCAAATAGCAGATGATAGGATAAAATATTTGGGAATCTATCTGCCAAGGAAAAGTCAGAAACTATACGAACTAAATTACAAAACACTTTCCACACAAATAAAATCAGACCTAATCAATTGGAAAAATATTAAGTGCTCAGGGGTAGGCAGAGCAAACATAATAAAAATGACAATACTACCCAAACTAATCTACTTATTTAGTGCCATACCAATCAAACTCCCAAGAAATTATTTTACAGATCTAGAAAAAATAGTAGCAAAGTTCATTCGGAAGAACAAAAGGTCAAGGATTTCAAGGGGATTAATGAAAAAAAAAAGGCAGATGAAGGTGGCCTTGCTGTACCAGATCTAAAACTATATTATAAAGCAGCGGTCATCAAAACCATTTGGTACTGGATAAGAAATAGAGCAGTGGATCAGTGGCACAGGATAGGTTATCAGGACAACCTAGGCATTAACCTTAACAATCTAGTGTTCGATAAACCCAAAGACCACAGCTTTTGGGATAAATACTCTCTATTTGGCAAAAGCTGCTGGGAAAATTGGAAACTAGTGTGGAAGAAATTAGGGCTTGACCCACACCTAACACCACATACCAAGATAAGATCTAAATGGGTTCATGATCTAGATATAAAGAGGGACTTTGTAAGCAAGTTAGAGGAACGTAATATAGTTTATCTCTCAGACCTGTGGAGGTGGAACAAATTTATGTCCAAAGAAGACTTGGAACTCCTAATTGAACGCCAGATGGATAATTTTGACTATATTAAGTTAAAAAGTTTCTTTACAAACAAAACAAATGCAGACAAGATTAGGAGGGAAGCATCTAATTGGGAAATCATCTTTACATTTAATGGTTCTGATAAAGGCCTCATTTCTAAAATATATAAAGAATTGTCTCATATATATAAGAATTCAAGCCACTCTTCAATAGATAAGTGGTCAAGAGATATGAACAGACAATTTTCAGATGATGAAATTAAAACCATCTCTAGTCATATGAAAAGTTGCTCCAAATCACTATTGATCAGAGAAATGCAAATTAAGACAACTCTGAGATACCACTACACACCTGTCAGATTGGCTAAAATGACAGGAAAAGATAACGATGAATGTTGGAGGGGATGTGGGAGGGCTGGGACACTAATACATTGTTGGTGGAACTGTGAACGGATCCAACCATTCTGGAGAGCAATTTGGAGCTATGCTCAAAAAGTTGTCAAACTGTGCATACCCTTTGACCCAGCAGTGTTTCTACTGGGCCTATATACCAAAGAGATCTTAGAGGAGGGTAAGGGACCCACATGTGCAAGAATGTTTGTGGCAGCCCTTTTTGTAGTGGCTAGAAACTGGAAACTGAAGGGATGCCCATCAATTGGAGAGTGGCTGAATAAATTATGGTATATGAATGTTATGGAATATTATTGCTCTGTAAGAAATGACCAGCAGGACGATTTCAGAGAGGCCTGGAGAGACTTGCATGAACTGATGCTGAGTGAAACGAGCAGAACCAGGAGATCATCATGCACAGCAACAACAGTATTTCATGATGATCAATTCTGATGGACATGGCTCTCTGCAATAAAGAATTGTCTCAAACCAGTTCCAGTTGTTCACTGAAGAAAACCATATACACCCAGAAAGAGGGACATGAAATATGGACCACAACGTAACATTTTCATGATCTCTATTGACATTTGCTTTCATTGTGTTGCCTTTCTCTGATTCTTTTTTTTTCTTGTAGACAGGATTTTTCTTGCATAACTTCTCAAGCATTTCAACATTATTAACATGTAGTGGACTTCCTGCCATCTAGGGGAGGGGAGGGGACTGGGGGTAAAATTTGTATTGGAAAGCTTTGTAAAGATCAAGGTTGGGGAACTACCCATACATATGTTATACAAATAAAAAAGAATACTGCAAAAAAAATAATAAAAAATAAGAATATTCTTAAAAAAAAAAAAGGAAGGAAAGGGACCCTCATGTGCAAAAATGTGTCAGCCCTTTTTGTAGTGTCTAGAAACTGGATACTGAGTGGATGACCATCAATTGGAGAATGGCTGAATAAATTATAGTATATGAATGTTATGGAATATTATTATTCTGTGAGAAACGACCAGCAGGACGATTTCAGAGAGGCCTGGAGAGACTTGCATGAACTGATGCTAAGGGAAATGAGCAGAATCAAGAGATCATTATTCACAGCAACAATGTTTCAAACCAGTTACAATTATTCAGTGAAAAAAGCTATATACACCCAGAGAGAGGGATGTGAAATGTGGACCACAACATAACATTTTCATGCTCTCTATTGATATTTGCTTGCATTGTATTTCCTTTATCTGATTATTCTTTTTTGTAAATTCAATTTCTCCTGCACAAAAATGATGTGTGGAAATAAGTATACATATATTCGATTTCTTAAGTATTCTAATATAATTATCATGTAGTGCATATCCTGCCATTTAGGGGACGGGTGGGGAGTAAGGGGGGAAAATTTGTAACAGAAAGCTTTGTAAGGGTTAATGTTGAGGAATTACCCATACATATGTTTTGCAAATAAAACGTGTTAAAATTAAAAAAAGAGAAAAAAATAAAGAGAAGAAGGGATCATTTATCTTTGGATCTTTGGAGAAGGGAATAATTTATGATCAAAGAAAAACTAGAAAGCTTTATGAAAGATAAAATAGACAACTCAGGCAATTTTCAGATGATGCAATTAAAGATATCTATAATCGTTAAAAATAGTGTAAATCATTAATGATTAGAGAAATGCAAATTAAAACAGCTCTGAGGTACCACCTCACAGCTCTTAGATTGGCTAAGATGACAAAAAATAATTATAAATCTTGGAGGGGATATGGTAAAACTAGAACATTAATGCATTATTGGTAAATTTTTGAAATGATACAACCATTCTGGGGAGCAAATTGGAAATATGCCCAAAGGGCTGTAAAATTGTACATTGTGCATACCCCTACACTCAGGAATGCCATTACTGGGTCTGTACTCCAAGGAAATCTTTGTGGTAGCACAGTATTGGAAAATGAGTAGATGTCCATCAATTGGGGAATGGCTGAACAAGCTGTGGTATGTGAACATAATGGAATTATATTATTCTATAAAAACATCATGAACAAGCTGATTTTACTTATTTTTGATTAAAGTTGTTTTTTTCCAAAACATATACATATATAATTTTTAACATTAACCTTTGCAAAACCTTGTGTTCCCAATTTTTTTCCTTCCTTTTCCCTCACCTTCTCCCCGAGATGACTAAGAATCTAATATGATAAATATGTGCAATTCTTCTATTCATATTTTCACAATTATCATGATGCACAAAAACAGACCAAAAAGGGAAAAAAATCAGAAAGAAAACCAAATGCAAACAAACAACAACAAAAAAAGTGAAAATACTATATTGTGATTCACACTTAGTTCCCTCAGTCCTCTCTCTCTCTGTATATAGATGACTCTCTTCATCACAAAACCACTGGAACTGGTCTGATTCAGGCCTGAATCACCTCACTGTTGAAAAGAGCCATGTCTCAGAATTGATCGTTGTATAATTTTGTTGTACATCCTGTGTTTTTTTGTTGTGATCCTGTGTACAATGATCTTCTGGTTCTACTCACTTTACTTAGCATTAGTTAGTCTCTACAGACCTTCTCTTAGAGCATCCTGAAGATTGTTTCTCATAGAACAATAATATTCCATAATATTCATATACTATAATGTATTCAGCCATTCTCCAACTGATGGGTGGCCATTCACTTTCCAGTTTCTTGCTGCCACAAAAAGGGCTGCTACAAATAGTTTTGCACACATAGGTCCTTTTCCCTTTTTTATGATTTTTTTTTTGGATATAAGCCCAGTAGCTAGATCAAAAAAATATACAGTTTTATGATCCTTTGGACAAAGTTACAAATTGCTCTCCAAAACGATTGGATCAGTTTATAACTCCACCAACAATGTATTAGTGTCCCAGTTTTCCCACATCCCCTCAAACATTCATCATTATCTTCTCCTGTAATTTTAGCCTATGTGAGAGGTGTGTAGTTCTGTGTATCTCAGAGTTGTCTTAATTTACATTTCTCTGATTAATAATGGTTTAGAGCATTTTTTCATAATGCAATAAATGTTTTTAATTTCTTCATCTGAAAACTGTCTTGCATATCCTTTGACCATTTATCAATTGGAGAATGGCTGAATAAGCTGATTCTAATTTTTTTTTTCCTGAGGCAATTGGGGCTAAGTGATTTGTCCAGGGTCACACAGCTAGGAAGTGTTAAGTGTCTGAGGCGAGATTAGAACTCAGGTCCTCCTGACTTCAGGGCTGGTGCTCTATCGACTGAGCCACCTAGCTGTCTCCAAATAAGGTGATTTTAGAAAGGCCTGGAAATATTTACATGAACTGATGCTGAGTGAAACAAGTAGAAACAGGAATACATTGTACACAATAACAGCAAGAATGTACAATGATCAACTATGAAAGACTTGGTTCTTCTCAATAGTTCAGTCATCCAAAGCAATCCCAACAGACTTTGGACAGAAAATGCCATCTGTATCCAGAAAAAGAACTAAGGAGACTGAATGTAAATCAACACATGCTCTGTTCAATTCTTTTTTTTTCCGTTTTTTTCTCTCTCCCATGGTTTTTCCCTTCTTCTCTGATTTTTCTCTCCTAACATGATTCTTAAAGCAATGCATATTAAAAAAAATAAATTTATTAGGAAAAAAGCAATCTAGCCTCAAAGCAGAAACCACTTCTAGTGGCTTATAGTTATGGAGCATTGATATTACTGGAAATTTTTGATCCTGAAGTAACTATGACAAACTTTGCCTAGAACAAGTGACACAAAAGGTCCCCCTAAATGATGAAGGGTAGATAGCCATCTCATGGGAAAATACAGACATATTAAGATATAGGCTTCAAATGAATGGGTGAAAGAGCAAATTATAGACACAATCGAAAATTTCATCCAGGAGAATGACAACAATGAGACAACATAACAAAATTTGTGGGACACGGCTAAAGCGGTTATAAGGGGTAATTTTATATCTCTAGATGCTTACTTGCATAAAACAGAGAAAGAGAAGATTAATGAACTGGGCTTACAATTAAAAAAGCTAGAAAAAGACCAAATTAAAAACCCTCAATTAAATACCAAATTGGAAATTCTGAAAATTAAAGGGGAGATCAATAAAATTGAAAATAAGAAAACTATTGAATTAATAAATAAAAGTAAGAGTTGGTTTTATGAAAAAGCAACAAAATAGATAAGCCTTTAGTTAATTTGATTAAAAAAAGGAAAGAGGAAAATCAAATTATTAGTCTCAAAAATGATAAGGGAGAACTTTCCTCCAATGAAGAGGAAATTAGAGTAATAATTAGGAGTTTCTTTGCCCAACTTTATGCTAATAAATTTGATAATGTAAATGAAATGGAGGAATATCTACAAAAATATAGATTGCCCAGATTAACAGAAGAGGAAATAAATTATTTAAATAGCCATATTTCAGAAAAAGAAATAGAACAAGCTATTAATCAACTCCCTAAGAAAAAATCTCCAGGGCCAGATGGATTTACATGTGAATTTTACCAAACATTCAAAGAACAATTAATCCCAATACTATATAAACTATTTGAAAAAATAGGGAAAGAAGGTGTACTACCAAATTCCTTCTATGACACAGATATGGTGCTGATAGCTAAACAGGTAGGGAGAAAACTGAGAAAGAAAACTATAGACCCATTTCCCTAATGAATATTGATGCAAAAATTTTAAATAAGATTTTAGCAACAAGATTACAGAAAGTCATCCCCAGGATAATACATCATGACCAAGTAGGATTTATACCAGGAATGCAGGGCTGGTTCAATATTAGGAAAACAATTAGCATAATCAATTATATTAATAACCAAATTTATAAAAACTATATGATTATCTCCATAGATGCAGAAAAAGCCTTTGATAAAATCCAACACCCATTCCTATTAAAAACACTGGAGAGTATAGGAATAAATGGGCTTTTCCTTAAAATGATTAGTAGTATCTACTTAAAACCTTCAGCAAGCATCATATGTAATGGAGTCAAACTAGAACCATTCCCAATAAGATCAGGAGTGAAACAAGGCTGCCCACTGTCACCATTACTATTTAATATTGTATTAGAAATGTTAGCTTCAGCAATAAGAGAAGAAAAAGAGATAAAAGGAATCAGAGTAGGTAGTGAAGAAACCAAATTATCACTCTTTGCAGATGACATGATGGTATACTTAGAGAACCCTAGAGACTCAACTAAAAAACTACTAGAAACAATTCACAACTTTAGCAAAGTGGCAGGATACAAAATAAATACACATAAATCATCAGCATTTTTATATATTACCAATAAAGTTCAGCAGCAAGAGATACAAAAAGAAATTCCATTCAAAATAACTCTTGATAGTATAAAATATTTGGGAATTTATCTGCCAAGGGATAGTCAGGAACTATATGAACTAAACTACAAAACCCTTTCCACACAAATAAAATCAGACCTAGGCAATTGGAAAAACTTAAAATGCTCATGGGTAGGACGAGTGAATATAATAAAAATGACAATACTACCCAAACTAATTTACTTATTTAGTGCCATACCAATCAAACTCCCAAGATATTATCTTACAGATCTAGAAAAAATAGTAGCAAAGTTCATTTGGAAAAACAAAAGGTCAAGAATTTCAAGGGGATTAATGAAAAAAAAAGGCTGAAAATGGTGGACTTGCTGTACCAGATCTAAAACTATATTATAAAGCAGCGGTCATCAAAACCATTTGGTACTGGCTAAGAAATAGAGTAGTCGATCATTCGAATAGAATAGAATCACAAGACAAACTAGGCAATAACTATAGCAATTTGGTTTTTGATAAACTCAAAGACCTCAGGTTTTGGGATAAGTATTCACTATTTGACAAAAACTGCTGGGAAAACTGGGAACTAGTGTGGAAGAAATTAGGGCTTGACCCACATCTAACACTACATACCAAGATCAGATCTAAATGGGTTCATGATCTGGATATAAAGAGTGATAATATAAGTAAATTAGAGGAATGTAATATAGTTTACCTCTCAGACCTATGGAGATGGAATAAATTTATGTCCAAAGAAGAACTGGAACTCTTAATTGAAAACCAGATAGATAACTTTGACTATATTAAGTTAAAAAGTTTTTGTACAAACAAAATCAATGCAGACAAGATTAGGAGGGAAGCAATAAATTGGGAAATCATCTTTACATTTAAGGGTTCTGATAAAGGTCTCATCTCTAAAATATATAGAGAATTGTCTCATATTTATAAAAATTCAAGCCATTCTCCAATCAATAAATGGTCAAAGGATATAAACAGACAATTTTCAGAGGATGAAATTAAAACTATTTACAGTCATATGAAAAGGTGCTCCAAATCACTGTTGATCAGAGAAATGCAAATCAAGACAACCCTGAGGTACCACTTCACACCTGTCAGATTGGCTAAAATGACAGGAAAAGTTAATGATGAATGTTGGAGGGGTTGTGGGAGGGCTGGGACACTGATGCATTGTTGGTGGAGCTGTGAACGGATACAGCCATTCTGGAGAACAATTTGGAGCTATGCTCAAAAAGTTATCAAACTGTGCATACCCTTTGACCCAGCAGCATTTCTATTGGGCTTATATCCCAAAGAAATCATAAAGGAAGGAAAAGGCCCCACATGTGCAAGAATGTTTGTGGCAGCCCTTTTTGTAGTGGCTAGAAACTGGAAATTGAATAGATGCCCTTCAATTGGAGAATGGCTGAATAAATTATGGTATATGAATATTATGGAATATTATTGTTCTGTAAGAAATGACCAGCAAGATGATTTCAGAGAGGCCTGGAGAGACTTACATGAACTGATGCTGAGTGAAATGAGCAGAACCAGGAGATCATTAAACACGGCAACAGCAGTACTATATGACGATTAATGCTGATGGACATGGCTCTCTTCAACAATGAAATGTTTCAAACCACCTCCAATTGTTCACTGAAAAAAGACATATACACCCAGAGAAAGAGAAGTAAAATATGGACCACAACATAACATTCTCATGCTCCCAGAAGAATGTTTGCTTACATTGTGTTTCCTTTATCTGATATATCGTATGTGTAGATAAGATTTTTCTTGCACAACAATGATAAGTTTGGAACTATGTATAAATATATTTGATTTGCCAATATTTTAACATAATTAACATGTAGTGGATATCCTGCCATCTAGGGGAGGGGTGGGGAGTTGGGGGGAAAATTTGTAACAGAAAGCTATGTAAGGGTTATTGTTGAAGAATTACCCACACATATGTTATGCAAATAAAATAAAATAAAATAAAAAATAAATAAATGTTAATTGAATTGAACAGAAAAAAAAAAGATATACGCTTCAGTAGTCAAAGACTTCAGGTCACCATGTAATACTGAGGAAGCCAAGGATTGATATGTCATTTATTCTGTTATCTTTCCCACCTAAGATCATCTACACAGTTAGAACATCAAATAGAGCGCTGGGATGTGGAGTCACAAAGACCTGAGTTCAAATCTCAGTTAATTACTAGTTCTGCAATCCTGGGCAATTCATTTAAACTATATCTATCTCATTTTTCTCTTTTGTAAAATGGAGATAGGATATAATAAGAAAATATTTATAAAGCATTTTTCAAACTTTAAAATGTTACATAAATATTATTTTTATCCAAGATTTCTGATTATTTGAATGCTACAGCAAAAATACCTTTAAATAAGAAGATGAAAAAGGACTTAAAGCTAATCTCACACGAGAAAACAAAACAACACCAGCTTTATGACAGTATTATGAGCTGGAGGGGACCTTAGACATTCGTTTAATCTAGGCATCTTTAACCTGGGGTCCTTAGATCCTCAAGAAGTTTGTGGATAGATTTTGGGTTTCACAATGGGAACTGTGAACCTGGGTGACAAAAAGTGGCATATTTATCTTCATTTATTTTTAAGTGACAATTAATTAGCTTTTATTGATATTCAAAAATATACTTAATTCAAAAATATACATAAATGTGTTTGTCTACATAGAAATATATTTACCAGATAAAAAGTATGAAAAGCTACTGTCTAATTAAATTTATTTAAAAGTAGGAAACTGAGGTCCTAGAAAAATAATTTGCTCAAGGTTCCAGAGGAAGATTTATTCAACTATGACTCAAATTAAAATCAAATAGTTGCGATTGAGAGCTGGAAGAGACCTTTGAGGGTATTTTATTAAACCCATTAATTTTATAGGACATGAAAAAATGGCAAAAGAATTTGGGTATTCTTGGTTCTCAATGCAATGTACTTGGAGACATATTGAAATTTCACCTTTTAAGATTTATTACTAGAGGCATCTTCCTGATCTCTTGACTCAGGGTATTCATTGTGAATGGGAATAGGGAGCAGCCCATGCCAGGCTCTCTATGATTGGCTGGCTGACTTCAAATTTACCCAACCCAAGAAGTGTCATGTAGCAGTCTCCTTCAGAAGAAGGAACTGGTTCTACCTTGGCAGTGTAATGAGGTTGTGCACATTTCCACATCCATCTTCTCTGAATATTTAACTCTAGCATTCCTTACTTAGGCTGACCACTGTGACAACTAGCTTAAAGTTTTTAAGGTTGTCTCTCCTTACTTCTTTTTTGATGAATGAGAACTTTGTTTCTTTTTATTAAAATCCATAACTGAACTATCAATCATAGAAACATTTTGAGCTCTTGACAGATTAATTCAGTGCCTTATATCCTTCTTATATGCAAAACTATATAATGGACTTGTATATAATGAGTCTTCAGGTAATATCTGTTCAATTGAGTTGAAATTTTTTAAAAAGAACAATAAATTAAATACAATAAAAAAATTGAAATGTTTTCTATCATCTTGTCCATTTTCTTTTTTTTATAAAGCTTTTTATTTACAAAACATGAGTGACCTTTCAACATTGACCTTTGCAAAAAAAACCTTTTTTTTCCCAAGCTTTTCCTTTCCTTCCCCCCACCCCTCACCCCTAGATGACAGGTAATCTAATACATACTAGATAGGATAAATTATATGACAAATACAATACATGTATACATATCTATACAGTTATCTTACTGCACAAGAAACATCAGATCTAGAAAGAGAAGAAGAAAAAAAACAACCTAAGAAGGAAAACAAAATGCATGGAAATATTCACAGAAAGCGTTAAAATGCTGTGTTGTGGTTCACTCTCACTTCCCACAGGCCTCTCTCTGGATGTATATGACTATCTTCATCGCAACACAACTGGTTTGAATCACATCATTGTTGAAGAGAACCATGTCCATCAAAATTGATCATCGTATAGTCTTGTTGCTGTATTTAATGTTCTCCTGGTTCTGCTGATTTCACTCAGCATCAGTTCATGCAAGTCTCTCCAATCCTCTCTGAAATCCTCCTGTTGGTCATTTCTTAATCTTGTCCATTTTCTGATGATAACTCTAAATTATCTAGCTATGTTTCATGTAAATTACTTATTGAAATATTACAAGGATAGAGGACATTTCCTTAATTTTCTTAAGCAAAAACAATCAAAATCATTCATGCTGGAGGCAATGGTGTTTGGGTAATGCTTTTTATTGAATACTGTTTTGTTGTTTCCATAAAAAAGTATTGAGTGATAATGGGGTTCTGCATTCTTACTTGTCAATCTTCAACTTATTGGTAAATGAGCCAGCCAAATGTTTTGATAAGTGAGAAAACCAAAGTTCAAATTCTGGCTTATTAATTATCTATGAGATTTTGAATAATTGAATAATTGAACAAACTTTTCTACATTAGTTTTCTCACATTTAAAAACAAGGATATTTGCCTAAATAATCTCATTGTTTTATTATTTCATTATTATAAAGTGAATCTAAAAACACTGATAAAAATGAGTCCAGTTATTGGAAGTGACTTTTCCAAAATCACACAAGTATTAAACAAAAAAACTGAAATTAAAAGCAAGTCCTAGTCTAAAATGTAATCCTCTGTCTAGCATAAGGAAATTGACTCTTTAATTAATAGAATGGTTGGTAGACCTTATATTACAGTAGCTGTTAGCTTTTAAATACTAGGCCCAATGTGTTTAAAATTGAAATACCACATGCCAATTATCTTAACTGCCTTATGACTTGGTTTTCCTATCATTAAAATAGAGAAAATACCTGTAGCACCCATTTCACAAGTTTATTATCAGAGTAAAATGAGATAATATATTTGTGAACTTGCAAGTGCTCCATAAATGCCAATTATTATTACCCATGGAAAATAGCAAATCAGACCAAAAAGCAAAGGCTTCAGTTTAACTTTTCTTGGTACATAAAATGGCAAAATAATTTTAATCCTCTTTTGGACTATCAATTTCTGCCTGAATTGAACAGGCTTTGAATGTCCAAAGTGAAGAACATTCCTTTGTCCCATAAACGCTCCAGGTTTTTAGCTCATTTGCTTTTTCTCTCCTCCTCCAAGTAAATGCACACCTTGGAGCTGAGTCATCTAACACATGTTGAACTCCCAAAGAGACAGCTGTTCAACATGTGGAGCATTTTCAATTGCACCAACAAAACAGGCATTCATTTAAGATGGAGCAAAAAGCATCTGTCAGTAAAGTCACTGTCACTGTAGCCCTGGAAAGTTTTCCTGCCAAAAACAACTCCTCTAATCCCCTGCTTCATTCTTCACTACCCTCCCCCTATAACAAGAAGAGATTTTTCTTATATATATTTCTTAATTTGGTTTTAACTTGTCAGAATTAGTCTGTAAATAGAGGCTTTTATATAGATTTCCATATGTGTGTGAGAGAAAGAGAGAGAGAAAGGAGAGGAGGATCAGGGTGTTGACTAGAATCTGACAGCTAGGAGCTTGAAGCCAGAACTTTTTAAAATCTATTTCTGAGTTTAGTTATTGAGCTGCTGTGTGGCCAGCAGTAAATCATTTGCCCTCTCTGGACACCATGATCTTTATCTCCATATCTGGACACTATTTCCTTTGAAATAATGCTAATAAATTGAGAGCTTGTTTTTCCAAGCAAATATTTATATATGAAGTAAGAAAAATATGAAGGATGTTTCGGGGTATGTATGGGAGGGGGTATTTGGAAGAGGAAAAAGAATATTAATCACCACTACCATGTTGTAAATTGTGACTTGAACATAGTAGGTACTCAATAAATACTACTGAATAAATGATTTTGGTTTAAGGAAAAAAATACACCTTAAAGTATTCTTCTGGAATTCACTCTAGACAAATGATCTAATTCTGTACATTTAATTCTGTATATATGTACATAGATATATATTACCTATATATCAGTTGAGTTGCTGTATCTACTATGAATCAAACTGCGGTTTGTGTGTGTGTGTGCGTGTGTGTGTGTGTGTGTACATAGATGTGGAGAGAGACAGAGACAAAATCAGAAAGAAGGAGAAAATAAAAGGAGGGAAAGGAAAGGGTGGAGGAAAGCAAGAGAGAAAGTCAAAGACAGAGAGAGAGAGAGAGAGAGAGAGAGA
>JAJPUD010005087.1:17715-58899 GCA_023553655.1 Myrmecobius fasciatus | reverse complement strand
AGAGAGAGAGAGAGAGAGAGAGAGAGACAGAGAGAGAGAGAGAGAGAGAGAGAGAGAGAGAGAGAGAGAGAGAGAGAGAGAGAGAGAGAGAGAATTAAATACAGGGCATCCCAGAAGTTTTAGTGCAGTTTTAAGCTTCAATAGCTTAAAACACAGCATGTTGTAATTCACTCTGGACAAATTATCTAATTGACTTTAGCTGTGACTTCCAATTTACACTTTAGTGTTTTAAGCCTTGATATATTAAACTCATGCTAAGACTTTTTAGAACACTCTGTACACAAGGTTTACATAGATGTGTGGGGTCTGTCTGTACACCCATTTCCTTAGCAGGGATTTGTAAGTGCTGGTTATAAGACAGCTAGAGAATGAAGAAAATATCATCCCTTTCACCTAATATTTAATGACATTTCAATCTGTTAGTACAAAAATAATATATTCTCAATATAAAAATCTAATTCCCAGTTTGGGGAAATTTTAAAAGATCCCTCCATATAGTGCCCCACTCATATTTGAAAAAATGCAAAAGATCATTTTATAGTGTTTGTTGAATATGAGTTCAATATGGGTCTGTTACCCCCTGCCCACCCCAAAAAAGTGATAGTGTCAAGTTGAATTTAGTTTATTTTCTCCATTTCAGACTAAAAATTATGATAAAGAAGAAACTTGTTGGGTAAAATCTAGAATATCAGAAACCTTGGAGACATACATCAGAACTAGAACTTTTATTAGACAATATGAGTGAGGAAATGGAAAGAAAGAGGAATGACTAATTTTAGCATCTGGGGAGTCCTAAGGCTCCTAAACTGCTATGAGATGGAGAGGCCAGTAATTGGATAGGAATGCCAAGATGAAGAGGAACCTGAGTGTTCTAACAGAAGCCTGAAGTCCCCTGAGGTCAGCTGATAATCTTCACTAAATTCTCTAGCCTGCCCTGAGGGACATGCTGGGAGAAGACCTTGGAAAAATGAACAGTTTCTTCATCCCATCCATTTCCTGGCAAAAGGAAAGTTTCCACACCCCCTTCCTAATTTTCTTCATTGGACATTTCAAATCAGCCTTCCCCTTATGCTATATTCTGAGGAAATAAAGATTATTTCATTTCTATAATAAGACAGAATAGCTTTACTAATTGATGATTACTTTCCTTGCTATTTATGTAACAGATTCCCTCCTACCCCATTTGAGAAATTTGAGGATGCTTAGATATTTTCTGCCTGTTTCTAGCAATATGACTTATTGCTGGGTCGAATTCCCCCAAATTGGTTGCTGAGTAGGCAAAGTTAATGACTCTGGATGACACATCTGGTGGAAGAAGAAGGCAGCATCTGTGGGAACTGAGTGAACCACACTAAATCTATCTTGTGATTTAATTCTTGATCTGTCTCAATTCCCTTTCAAGTCAATTATAGGTCTTGTTTAATTTCTATCTTGTGAGAAAACTTTATTCAATTATGGGAATTGTGAGAAAACTATTTCATTGTATGAACCTAGCCCTGCATGACTGGAAAACTGAACCATCTTGCTGCTTAAAGACTTTTAATTAAGGACTCAACTTAAGGATCAAGGTTGTTAAGAAGAAATCCAGTCAGATCAATAGGTCATTTTAAAACTATATATCTTAAGCAGTCGTATGCCTTTACAAAAAAAAATTGTCCTCACACTGGTCAGTCAATTATGTTTTCCATGTTCCTTTGATTGAATACAAATACTTGGGGGAAATGGAACATATCTTTCTGATTTCAGGGAATTACACCTGTTTACTTTCTCTCCTCATAACTCCAAAAGTCTTTAATCTTTCCTCCAACTAGAAATCAGATTAATTTTGTATTTTAGTTATTTCCTTAATTGATTGGTTTTATTTGATTATTTTTAATGCATAAAATCTGTCTCACCCCACCCCTGAATTCAAGGTCCAGTGCCAAAGCTGAAGAGGCTCCTCCTGTTTTGTTGGGCAACTGCCATGCGTTGCTTAATAAGTCAATATGCTCAGAAGCTTGAACCTTTGTTTCCTCAGTCATTTAATCTTTTACATGTTACACTTCTAATCCAAATACTAGTGGTCTGCTAGATTCAGCTAGTACCAGATTGTTAAATTTTCCTTATTTGGATGTGAACAAATATTAGCAATCATGTCAAGATTTATTGTTTTGTTGATTTTAGATTGAAGAAAGTGTTGAGAAAATGTTTGCATATTAAAATGAAAAGTATTTTGAATAAAGATATGAAGTTTTCAGATGCAGCAATCATAGCTAATGAAGGTCATATGAAAAAAGACTCTAATTTGCTATTAATTAGAGAAATGAAAATTAAACAGTTCTGAAGTATTATCACATACCTATTATATTGACTAATAGGACAGAAAAGAGAAATTACAAATGTTAGAGGGGATGTGAGAAAAATGAGATATTAATGTACTATCAGTGTAGTTGTGAACTGCTTCAAACATTTTGTAGAGCAATTTGAAACTATACCCAAAGGGCTATAAAACCGTCCATATTTATTTTGGCCTAGCAATATCACTACTAGGTTTGTATCCCAAAAAAGATATAAAACAAAAAGTAAAAGGACCTATGTGTATAAAATATTGCAGTTCTTTTCTGGGGGCAAAGAAATGAAAATTGAGGGCAAGCCCATTTATTGAGGAATGACTGAACAAATTATGGTACATGATTATGATAGAATACTATTGTGCTATAAAAAATGATGGGCAGAATACTCTCAGAAAAATCTGGAAAGACTTCCATGAACTGATGCTAACTTAAATCTACTGTGTACAAAGTAATAGCTGGGTTGTAAGATTGGCAGCTGTGAATAATGTATTTCAAGACAACTATGAAGGACTTATGATGAAAAAATGATATTTATACCCAGAGAAAGAACTGGTGGTGTTTAATAGCTTTTTATAGCTTTATTTTTTCTTGATGCTTTTTTTGTTTGTTTTCTTTCATAACATGACTATAATGGAAATGTTTTACATGACTTACTTATGTTTAAAGGTTTAAACATAAAGCATATATCTAAATTTATTACATATATAATACTTTAAAGTAACAAATGTGAGTTAAATATTGATCATTAACATATTGAAACTATAGATGATGATGATTGTTTTTCCTTTGTACATTATATTTCTCTTAATAAAAACAAAAATAGCTGTTTTCATTGCCATGCCCTACTAAAGATATGCTGCTACATTGGAATTTTTCTTAATATGAAAGCTTGTCTGCCCATATGTTATCTACCTTCTACATGTGAAGTTGTTTTTCAGTCCTAATTATGAGTATACATGACAGGAAGATGATAGTATGACTATGTGGAAATGGTGAGAGATGACAGGCAATCAGTCAGAATATTTCACTGATGTCTTCATGATGTCAAAATTAATTGAGTTGGATGTTCAGCATGTTAGGTAGATCCCCTCTGGTGAACTTTTGGAAGGACCTAGATAAGAGCTGAACAGAATGGATAAGCATGTATGAGTTGCTAATTTTATAACTGGAAGGTACTCTTAAATTTATATCATTATTATAGATGTCTGATTATTTGAATAAATACAGTATTAATATCGGGAACCATTTCTGTAAAACCATTTCTGATTCATTCTGTTGTTACTGCTTAAATTACCTCATAATTGTGTTTCTTTGAACAAATAAAACACCTCAAGAGAATGTGAGCTCCTAGAGAGCAGGGGCTGTTTCATATACATGTTTATGTCTGCAGCATGTACCATATTTCAGTGTACATAGTAGGCATTTAATTATTCATTGATTTGAATTAAATCTCAGCTAATAACATTTTAGATTTAATTGTGCTTTATTATTTTAGCCCATCATGATTCTATAGTGTTCTAGTTCTTTAGAAATACCTCTAAACACCATGTTATCTGTAGGTGTTATGAGCCTACTATGTATTCCTTCATCAAAATTCATTAAATTGAGAAGTCAAGTACAGAGTATTGCAGCATTCCATTAGAAATAACCCTCCAGTGGGCAGCTAGGTGGCGCAGTGGATAGAGCACCAGCCCTGAAGTCAGGAGGACCTGAGTTCAAATCTGGTCTCAGACACGTAACAGCTGTGTGACCCTGGGCAAGTCACTTAACCCCAATTGCCTCAGCAAAAAGCAAAAAAAAAAAAGAAATAACCCTCCAGGTCAACATCAATCCTATAATCACCACTATTAGGATTTGAATCCATCTAATTCTGCCATCCTTCAGTTTGCATTTTTCCAATTTGTCCCTAAGGATATTATGAGAGATGAGATCCTGACTTTATCAAATCCATTATTTGCTGAAATCCAGCTACACTCTGTATATAACATTCTCTTTATTTGCCAGTCTAGGAACCTTGTAAAAATAGATTATTCTGACATGCTAAGCTCCTTATGAACCTGTGGTATCCCCAAGTGACCAGCCATTTTCTTTTTAAGTGCTTGGGAAAACAATCCTTTAATAATACATTCTAAAATATTGCTAGGAATTAAGTCAATGTCACTGGCCAATAGAATACAACATTTTCTCCTTTTTGAAAACCTGGATGTGTGTCTGTTACTAGTACTGTCACATCTCTCTTGCACTTCATTTTTAAGGTTCCCTGATATTGCTTAGGAAAAAAAATCTGCTAATCCTATCCACCTCTTGGTATATTGTTCATCCTAGCTCATTAATAGTAGCAGTTGGTACTGATTTTAGGAATTCAAAAGAACTAGAAATAACTTTCAGCCTTGAAATTTACCAGTTTGTATGACCCTGGGAAAGCCCAACAACCCTTCTTTTTTAGCTATCAAACTTATGTTCTCTTCTATATTTTGGATTGGATTAAAGTCACAAGGTGATATAGAAACAGATTTTCCATTGAATATCTTGAGAAGCTTTATTACTTACATAAGTCTTCAAAACCAAGGCAAGCTAATTGCACAATGACCTGAAGTTCATTAAATCAAAAGAGGTCTCAAAGTAGTTTTTTACAACCCTACTATTGCTCTAATTATGTGTGACATGGTTTTAATCTTGGATTCTCCTCACAACCTTTCTATTACCTTCTCACAACTACCAGTATGGTATTGTAGTTTTAAACTTGTTTCTTTTTGCTGTGTATGTAGACCAATAAAATGGATTGCTGAATCTGTATGTTGTATCTCATTTTGGCATTCTTCAAAAAAGAAAGACAACTATCATATAATTACAATAAGTACTGACCCTGCGATTTCATTGTTTGAAGAAACTGCTACATAGGAAAACTCTACATTTTAGGTCAGCATCTTTCTCTTGTAAGTTATAGTCTTGCTTGGAGCACTGAGATGTTGACTGACTTGCCTCTGAGTCAATAAGTGTTGAGGATGGGATTTGATCTCACTATTTCATATGGAAACAAGAAAGTGACAAGCATTTATTAAACACTTGCTATCAGCCAAGCACTCTATTATGTAATAGGGTTATAAATATAAGTAAAAAGAAAGACAGATCCTGTCCTCAAAGAGATTATGTTCTAGTGGGAGAAGATAACACAGAAAAAAGATCTAAAAGGAAGCATAAAGAGATGGTTCTAAGATTCAAAAAGTCTGAGACAAGGAACAGTTAGATGGTGCCATGGATAGAATGCTGGGTATGGAGTCAGGAAGATCTGAGTTCAAGTTCAGCAGTCGCCAAGCTGTGTGACCTTAGACAAGTCACTTAACCCCAATTGCACTGCCAAAAAATAAATAAATAAATGGGTCAGGGCCTGAAAGTGAAGGAAGGCAAATTGGGCTGGGTCTTTTGACAAAATGCAGGCTCCAGAAGGAACTCAAGCATGGGAGAAGGGAGGTTGGCCTTATAGAGGATTATTCCAGAATAAGCATGCTTTAGAAAATGTAGTTTGGTCTTAAGTGTTGAAAGAAGTTCCATGATGCATTAGAAATAGAGGGGGAATGGTTCAATAAGAATGGGACTAAGCATGGAATAGAGTTGTATTTAATGCACAGTTATCTCTTTCATATTGCTGGGATTAAGTGTGCTAAGCCTCAGAGATCTGGAAAATTTCTTTATCCTAAAGAATAAATCTGAATTATTATGGTATGGTAAAAATTTTAAATTATTATGGTATTATTATGAATTAAGTTGATATTATATAAAACTATACAAAATTTTATGCATTTCTGGGTTTTCTAACCTTTTTTGTGTGTTATCTGCTGGGTTTTATGGGCCATCTGTGGCATCCATATAATTCCCCTCAAATTAACATTTAATTTCTTATATAGACTCATAATATATCAAACCGGGAGGAAGAAAGTTGTGATATGGAAGGGATAACTGTATGTGTATACATATATGCATAAATCTATATATGCACATATTGAAAATGTATAAATAGAACCATATTAGTGTGTGTATTTTTCTATATCACTTCTACATTTATACATATCTGAAAGTTAACAAAAACATTATTTTCTTTTTTATTTTGTACTTTAATGTTTATTAAGCAAATTAAAGCAGCATTTATTATACACGTTATGTGAAGAAACATTTGAATTGAATTGGAAGCAATCCTTTATTTTCCTTCAAAATAACAACTCATGCATTCATATAGACTTCTCCAAATAATAATAAACAAAATATTTTTCATCTTTAAATAACAGAGTTTTTGAAGGAAATCAAAAGTGTTTTAAATAAGTCCGAACTATGATTATGTAAGTCAAAGTAGCCATGTTATTATAGACTTGTTTTTTCTCTATTGTCTTTCCTAATTCATGAAGATCCAACCCCTAACCTTAAATGAAAATAACCATTTTAACTAATTCTCCAGGTACCAGATTTTGCTAAGTGAGGAGGAAAGGGGAAAGTAGTATAAGAACATTGTTTTCTAGCCCTAATATGGCTCTACATATAACCCCATCAATCATTAATGCCACTATTAATTATAATAATCCAATCTGTTTTTGGATTGTTCGCTTCACTTGCATCTGTTTTGCAACAAATGCATTAATAGCTTTAATATGCCTGAAGGACAAACATTCTTTTCTTCATTTCAAAAAGTCTATGCTTATGACTTCTAGATATTCTATTAATTTTATAAAAACTGAAACATTTCATGGATCTACTCCAGTATATATGTTCAGGCAAAAGATTAGAAGACGAGGGGTAAAATTCCAAATTATGTCTAATCCGATTGGCTTTATTTACTCAAATCTAAACTCAAAATATTACATTTAATTTTCTATTCCCTGAAAATCAATGAACGAAATAAAATTCAAATGAACTGCATGATTTTTTTTTGCATGGAGAGTTTTCCATCACTGCTTTAAGACTCCATTCTCTCCCCCGCCACTAACCCCTCATCATCATCACAGATGAGCACCTGTTATTCGTCATGCACACTGCCATGAGAGGCCCTGGGTGTAAAAGGCTGAGGCTGAAATTCCTGAGGTAAAATTCACTTGTCATCACTGCAAACCAAACTGATATAAAACTAGGTATAACACTTAGATTTTATGGGAGCTGCCTTCTTATGGAGATTCCTAAGAGATTAACATAGGTTTTATTATAAATCTTTTCATTCCTTTCATGTGGGAAAATACAAGCCCTATTATCTCCATTCTAAGATTATGTTTGTATGGTAGACGGATTTTCAACTTTTTTGTATTTTTGATCTAAAACATTTCCTCCACATTCCAATTTCTTGACTCAGTAATAAGCAATACAACCTTGTAGAGAGAGGTGTTTTACATCAGAAAATCATTCCCATCCCTTTAACATACCTCCAAAATCATTTAGTATTTTATGCTCAATAATTCAAATCTAGTTGCAGACTCCAAATACCTGTGTGACCTGAGTACATCAATTAACCTTTGCCTGCCTCAATTTCTTCATTTGTCATTGGAGATAAAAATAGTATCTACCCCTCCTCCCTCAGTGTTGATATACATTTTGAAAAGTGCTTTGCAAACCTCGAACTATTATACAAATGCTAGTTGTTATCTTTAATGTGAATTTATATCATGTCTATACTAAGACAGTATGGTTGGTAAACTATTGAGTTATTCTACTAATACTTAAAAACAATTTGATTGTTGTTTCACTGAGAATTTTGGATTAGTTCAAGCCTTGTCTCTTCTAGGATCGCTTTCTTGAATACTTTAGAAGAGGGGCTTTTAACCTTTGTGTGTGTGTGTGTGTGTGTGTGTGTGTGTGTGTGTGATGAGTTTGACAGAAAATTGTTAATATCAACTGTAATATTAACTGTCACTATCTCTTAATCGTCCTAGTAATGTCAGAATTCCCCTTACAATTGCCCTTGTATTTCTTCCCTTAAGATAGTGTCTGTTAGGCTGAACTGAGCTACACCATAAGTTCCCACCCTAGAAACTTTTCCTTTTAAAAAAAAAAAAAAAAAAGAAAGCCAGCTTGAGCCAGACCTCAGCCCCTGATGTCCTTAACCATTCCTTGCCCTAGCCAGAATGAAATGGTTTTCCTTGCTCAGATTGCCTAGGGCAGCCAGCATCTTATAACCATGGCTTGCTGTCTCATAATATCTCTTCCCATTACTCTCCTAGTTTGCAAACTTCTTTACCTTGCTCAATTAAGGACGGCTTTTCCTTCACTTAGGTGCTTCATTTATTTCAGCACTTATCAGGTACTTTTGGCAATCTGCTGAAACCTATAGAACCCTTCTTAGATATTGTTTTGGTTGCCTACATTTATAACTGAAAGAATTACCACTTTTCTGTTGGCTATTAATAAAAAATAAAGGGTATGTATGTGAAAACACAATTGTTTCTCATGTTTTCCCCCTTCAATCTGCTTCTTCTTTCATAACTATGATTAATATGGAAAGGTGTTTTATCTGAGAGCACATGTATAAACTAGATCAAACTGCCTATCTTCATTGGAAGAGAGAAAAAGAGAGAGGAAAAAAGGGAGAGATGGAGGGAGAACACCTTGAAATTCAAATTCTTGTAAAAAAGAATGCTAAATGTTTTGGCATGTATCAGGGCAAGCAACAATACCTTATAATAAAAATAAGAAGAGACAAGGAATAAAACTGTATCTTGCTAAAAGGTATTAAAGACAATGGATTAGTATCAATTCTAAAGATGTACACATCCAAATTCTTGGAAGAGGAGTTAAATGTTACAGAAAGCAATAAGGGACCTCAACCTCCCCTTCTCAGAAAATAGGTAAAATAAACACAAAATAAACCAAAAAAAAGTTAAATTGGTAAATATTTTTAGAGAAATTAGAAATGATTAATCTCTGAAGAAAACTGAATGGGGAGAGAAAGCATTACATTTTTAAAATTGGTATTTAAGTAGTATGCGATACCACTTAACTGACCATGTATTAGGACATGAAATCCTCAGAACAAAATGCAGAAAGGAAGAAGTATTCAATACATCCTTTTCAGATGATGATGCAATAAAAATTAAATGTAAAAAAGGGACAGGAAAGAAAAATTAAAAATTAATTGGAAATTTAACAATCTAATTCCAAAGAATGAGTAGGGCAAACAACAAATCATAAAAGCAATTAATAATGTCATCTAAGAAAATGACTATAATGAGACAACATAGCAAAATTGATGGGATACAGCCAAAGCAGTTGGTAGAGGAAATGTTTATATTTCTAAATGCTTAGTTGAATAAAATAGACAAAGAAGAGACTAATGAAATGGGCATGCAAGCAAATAAAGCTAGAAAAATGAAAAATTAAAAACTTCTAATTAAATATCTAATTAAAAATTGAAAATTAAAGGAGAAATTAAAAAAATTGAAAGCAAGAAAAATATTGAATTAATAAAACTAACAGCTGGTTCTATTTTTTTTTTAATTCTAGTAAACCAGATAAACCCTGATCAATTTGATTAAAAAAAAAGCAAAGAGGAAAACAGAGTATCCCCCCAAAAAAGAAAAAAAAAAGAAAACTGAGTATTCCGTATCAAAAAGGGAAAGATTGAAATCATTACAATGAAGAGGAAATGAAAACAGTAATTAAAATCTATTTTGTTCAACTGTATGCCAATTAATTTAAAAATATGAGTGAAATGAATGAATATTTTAAAAGATATAAACTGCTCAGATTAACAGAAGAGGAAACAAAATATATAAATAACACCTTTTTAGAAAAAGAAATTGATCAAGCCATCACTGTCTTACATACATCAAACTTCCTAACAAAAATTTTCTAGGACCAGATGGATTTACAAGTGAATTCTACCAAACCTTTAAAGATTAATTAATCCTAATACTACATAAACTATTTGGGAAAATAGACAAAGAAAGAATTCTACCAAATTCCCTTTATACCACAAATATGGTTCTGATACTTAAACCAGGAAGAGTCAAAACAAAGAAAGAACATTACAGCTTAATTTCCCTAATGAATATGAATGCAAAAATTTTAAATAAAATATTAGAAAAGAGATTACAGCAATTTATCATAAGGATAATACAATATAACTAAATGATATTTATATGTTATGCAGGGATGGTTTAATATTAAGAAAACTATTAACATAATTTACCATGTTATTAGCAAATCTAGCAAATCATGTAATAGTCTAAATAGATGAAAAAAAAATAAACATTTTGCCAAAATATAGCACCCAATCCTATTAAAAACGCTACAAACTAGAGGAATAAATGGAGCTTTACTCAAAACTATAAGCTCTATATATCTAAAACTATCAACAACATTATTTGTAATGGGTATGCACTAGAAGCCTTACTAATAAAATCAGGAGTGAAAAAAGAATGCCCATTAACTCTACTATTATTCAAAATTATAGTAGAAATGTTAGCTTTAGAAAAAAGAGGAAAAAAAGAAAGGGAAAGAATAAGACTAGGCAAGAAGAAAACAAAAGTATGACTCTTTGCATATAATATGATGCTATATACATAGAGTATCAACTAAAGCAAACAATTAAAAAACAAGTTAAAATAATTAACAACTTTAGCAAAGTCACTAGATATAAAAAATCATAAAAATCATCAACATTTCTATATTTTACCGGTGAAACTCAGGAAGAAGAGATATAAAGATAAATTTTATTTAAAATACCTATAGACAAGATAGAGTATTTGAAAGTCTATTTTTTTTGTTGTTGTCGTTGTTGTTATTGTTGAGGCAATTGTGGTTAAGTGACTTGCCCAGTGTCACACAGCTAGGAAGTGTTAAGTGTCTGAGACCAGATTTGAACTCAGGTACTCCTGGCTTCAGGCCTGGTACTCTATCCACTGTGCTACCTAGCTGCCTGAAAGTCTATTTCTTAAGGCTAACCCCAAAGCTATGTGGCCATGATTAAAAAAATACTTTTCACACAAATAGTCACATCCAAACAACTGAAAAAATATTAGTTCATCATATGTAGGATTAACTAATATAATAAAAATGATAATACTACCTAAATTAATTCACTTATTCAGTGCCATACTGATCAAATTACCAAAAATATATTTTCTAAAGCTAGAAAAAATTCCATCTGGAAGAACAAAAAAGTCAGTAATATCAAGGGAATTAATAAAAAAAAAAAGCAAAGGAAGGCAGCCTAGCTATGCCAGATCTAAAATTATATCATAAAACAACAATCCTCAAAATTATTTTGTACTGGCTAGGAAATAGAATGCTGGATCAGTGAAATTGGTTAGATATGCAAGACACAGTAATCCATGACTTTAGAGACTTACCGTTTGATAAACCAAAATGTTCTAATTTCTAGGATAATAATTCATAATTGACAAAACAAAACAAAATAAAACTGGAAAATATAGCCAAAACTAGTTGTAGAACACCATCTTGAAAAATATGTTAAGATGAAGCAAAAATAAGTGCATAATTAAGACATTAAGGATGGTACTATAAAGAAATTAGGAAAGCAATAAATATGGAAAATGGAAGAATTTATGACCAAATAGGAGATAGAGAGCATTATGAAACTCAAAAAGGATAATTTTGATGATACTAAATTTAAAAGTTTTTCCAAGAATCAAACCAACATAACCAAGATTAGAAGGAAAGCAGAAAGATGGGAAGCACTTTATATAGCAAGTGTCTCCCATAAAGATCTCATTTATTATATAAAGAACTGAGTCAATTTTATAAGAATACAAGTCATTCTCCAGTTGATAAATAGTCAAAAGATATGAAAAGACAATTTTCAGATAAAGAAATTAAATCTATCTATGGCCATATGAAGAACTACTTTAAATCAGTATTGATAGAGAAATGCAAATTTAAAAATTTTGTGATACCACCTATAATATTGACTCAGCCCTATCATATTGACTAATGACAGAAAAGCAAAATGCTAAATGTTGGAGAAAACTGGGACACATGCATTGTTAGTGAAATTGTAAAATGATTCAACCATTCTGGAGAACAATTAGGAAATAAGTGCAAAGGGTAATTGTACTGTGCATATGCTTTGATCCAATCTTACTAACTAGGTCTATGTCTCAAAAAGATCATACAAAGGGAAGGGGAATTACATGCATAAAAATATTTTAGCAGCTCTTTTTGCTGTGACAAAGAATTAGAAATGAAGATTATGTTGAATGGCTGAACAAATTGCGGTTTTTGGATGTAATAGAATACTATTGTGCTAAAAGAAATGATGAACAAGCAGATTTCAGGAAAAACTAAAAAGTCTTACATGAATTGATCATGATTGAAGTGAGCAGAGCCAGGAACACATTATAAATGGTAATAGCAAAATTGTGGGGGGGTTCAACTTAGACTTAGCTCTTCTCAGAAATACAGCAATCCAAGACAGTTCCAAGGAGGTCATGATGGAAAATGCTGTCCATATACACCAAAAAAAAAAATTATGGAGTCTGAATTCAGATTGAAGGACACTATTTTTACTTTTTGTTTTTATTTTTTTTTGTGGTTTTCTGCTTTTGTTCTGTTTATTCATTCATGATATGACTAATGTGGAAATATACTTACACAATTGCCTATGTACAGCCTATATAAGATGACTTGCCATCTTGGTGAGGGAAGATGAGTAAAGAAAAAAAAATGAAAACAAAAAAAATTAAAACTCAAAATCTTATTTCAAAAAAGAATGTTGAAAATCATATTTACATGTAATTTAAAAATACTATTTCCAAAAACAACAAAAAAGAAAAAAAAATTTATTTTTTCCTACATTGGCAGAAAAGATTTACTTTAGCAAAACACTTGCTGAGAGAGTCTATTGGTTTATAGGAATCTGACTAAACTTTATACGATGAAAAAAACAGACAGGATGTAGGAAGTCAAAGAATTTCCTGAAGGACAGTAAAAAGTTCTAGCTTTCTATGGACTTGGAGCCATTCTTAAGGAAACATTCTGACTTTTATAAGGAAACATTCTGTCCTTTAAAGCTTTTGCCTAGCTTTAGAAGAAGGCAAGATATTGAACTACATTGATTTACATTTAGGTCAGTATAAGTGGGTTCTAGGAGTCTTACATTGAATGTCAAAAGCAGACTTCCATAACACTATAAGAATGCTTTCAAGTAGACACCTATATAAATTTACATTATATCTTCAACAACTTGGAATATTCTTTCACAAAGAGACATTTGCTCCAACTTCATGATTCAAATTGAATAAAGACATTCTTTTAAAGGAAAAGCACATTCAAAGTAGAATCAAATAAAAGACATGAAATTCAATGTTGCATTGGCATTAAAGTGTGAAACAAGAAATTTAAACTATTGTAAGGAAGAATGGTATGAACCATAACCTATGTTGTTTGAGTCCCTTTTCAATTTGTGTTACTGAATGAATTACTATCTCCAGTTGCTACAAAGGAAACCTTTTCTCAGAAGGTAAAATTTTGAGGGGGAAAAGTGATATTACCTCAGGACTGGTTTCAGTTCATTGGATTAAATATACTGAAATAGCTAGAAACTATAATTTCTTGCATTTGTAGATATAAGAATTCAAACTACTGCAGAAATTGAAAGTCCATTAGGCTGGCTAGATTGTTGTCTACTTGTTAAAAAGATTATTTTATGAAGAACTCACATAGGGCAATCACTCACAAGATGATCAGAAAAAATAATACATGGCCTCTCTTAAAAACTTTAGAATTAGTTGTATGACATGGTAGACACTGACACAGGAGTTCTCAGAATGACTTCTCTTCATTAGAGAAGATACTGTGCTCTACGGGCAAAGTAGAATTGAAGTAGCTGTGAAGAAATGCAAGATACTCAAAGTTAGAGAAACCATCACCTTTAGGGACTATATATGTCTGTCTTTGGCAGAGCACTTTGAGCTCATATCAGTCTGATCAGCCACATCCAGGAACACTGCAACTTGACTCTAACATAGCAATGTCATTTTGGTTCTTTTTGAGAACAAAGGACAACAACTAACCAAGATGTTCCTCTTTTTTTTGTATTGAAATAAATGATTTGCTTTGGTAAAAGTAAATAGAAAGTGAGGGAAAGAGAGAAAAAAAGGAGGGAAGAAGAAAAACTGTGAAACTCATAATCTTGAAAACCATCTTTACATGTAATTGGAAAAAATAAAATACTATTAAAAAGGACTACATACTTTTGATACTTGATTATATTTAATTGATTTTTGAGGCTATGTAGCACAGAAGTTAGATTGGTAATTTGGAAATCAGAGGCACCACCTTTTTCTGTCACTTGCTTTATGGTTAGGGGAAAAACATATTTTAACATCTCTGAAAATAGACAGTATCCTAAGGTACTGTCTATTTTCAGAGATGTTAAAATATGCTTTTTTATGTTTTTATGATCACAAAGATAGTTATATAAAACTTGGCCCTCAGGAACTTGCCAACCAAATTCATAGATACATTACAATACCTCTAAAGTAGAAAATTATGGATTATTCATATAATCATTTTATTAGAAATGATGGGGAGGCATTATGTGGTGCAAAGGATAGAAAGAACACCTGAAATCAGGAAGGCCTGAGTTCAAATCTAGCTTCAGGCATTTAATAAACTGTTTCACCTCCTCATTTGTCAAATGGGAATAATAACAGTGTCTATCTTCTGATGGTTGTGAGAATCAAATGAGAAAGCAATTGTCCAATGCCTAGCATGTAGTAAATGCTATTTAAAAGTTAGCTATCCATACTAAAATAAGATCAAAGTGGGTACATGATTTAGGTATAAAGGATGATAAACAAATTAGGAGAACAAGGGATAATTTACCTATCAGATCTTTAGAGAAAAGTAGAATTTATGACTAAAAAAACGAGAGAACATTATGAAAGGCAAAAGGGACAACTTTTATTACATTGAATTATAAATTTTTTGCACAAACAAAATCAACACAAACAAGGAAGGGAAGTACAAAGTTGGGAAAAAGTCTTTACAGCAAGTATTTCTGATAAAAGTTTCATTTCTAAAATAAAAAACTGTGTCAAATGTATAAGAATACAAGAATAATTGATAGTCAAAGGATATGAATAAAAAATTTTAGATGACAAAATTAAAGTCATCTATAGAAATATGAAAAAAAATGCTCAAAATCACTAGCCATTAGAAAAATGTAAATTAAAACACTTCTGAGGTACTACCTCACACCTCTCAGATTGACTAAAATGACAGGAAAAGATGACAAATATTGGAGGTGATGTGGGAAAACTGGGACAATAATGCATTGTTGGTGGAGTTATGAAATGATCCAACTATTCTGGAGAGAAATTTGGAACTATGTCCAAAGAGCTATCAAATTGTGCATATCCTTTGACCTAGCAATGTCATTACTGGGTCACTATCACAAGGAAATCATAAAGGAGGAAAAAGGGCCCACATATGCAAAGATATTTGTAATGCTTTTTTTGTAGTAGAAAAAAAAATAGAAATTGAATAGATTCCCATCAATTGGGGAATGGCTGAACAAGTTATGGTATACAAAGGTAATGAAATATTATTGTTCTTTAAAAAAATGATGAACAAGCAGAACAGGGAATATACTGTACCCAATAACAGCAAGAATGTGCAATGAGCAACTATGAAAGACTTGCTTCTTCTCAGTGGTTCAGTGATCCTCAGCAATACCAATAGATTTTGAAAAAGAAACGCCATCTACCTCCAGAAAAAACAAATAAAAAACAAAAAAACAAAAATAAAACTAAGGAGGCTAAATATAAATCAACACATGATGTTTTCACTTCTTTGTTTCTGTTTTTTAAAATCTCTCCCATGGTTTTTCCCTTTTGCTCTGATGTTTCTTTCCCCCAATTCATAAAGCAATGTGTACTAAAAAGAAATTAATTTACTAGGAATAAAATAAATCAGTTTGTTAAAACAAAAATAAATAAATAAAAGTTAGCTATTGCTTTCTATGCTGTTGATAATGTTGATATTGTTGCTCTTCTCTAATGGTCTCAATGCGTAAGTCTCTCTTAGATTGATCTTGCAGAGATAAATAATAAATTATATTTCTTTTATATTACCCATCTCAGCATAATGTTAAATTTGGAGTTAATAAATAGCAAATTGAATGCTGTTTTAATGTCAGCTACGGTCTTTATTTGATTTTCTTTTATAAGAGAAAAAAAAATTCAAGTATTTTGATGGAGGGTGAGGATACCTAGGGATATCTAAGGGCATTGTGTCCATATGAGGCAAATGAAACAGCCAGGAGTTAGTTTTTTCACAAGTGATGGGAGCCTAAATTTCACTGCTTGTGTGGCATTAGCATAAGCATGACTGAAACTTTCCATCCCACTTGTAGCTATGCATGAATGTTTTGATAATTGTTACTTGTGTTGTAATTAAAATTATTTGGATAATTACTTATATTCAATGTTTCATTTCATGCATCCAGACATAGGCAATCACGTGTCGAAATTATGGGTTTTCATTGAGTCTGTGCCTTAGGTGAAATGCTCCCATTGATTGTTGCACTGATTTTTAACCATCCATATGACTTTAGTTCATAAGTGATAAACTGTTGGAAAATCATTTCAATTGGAAAGACGAAGCAAAAACTTTGCAGAGCAGTTTGGCCATCCCATGGTCTATTTCACTGGTTGAGAGACAGAGTGTGCTCTGGATAACAAATCCCAAATGGAAAATGTGAGTAGGACTGCAATAGTTAGCTATTCTTCTTACTTTTGGTAATAATTTCTGCTTTTCACTTATGGTTAAGGCATAAGGCTTTGAATGTCATTAGGTGTTGCGTTCAGTTTAATGGATCTGTCAGAGTACTTAGGTGTTCTGTGGTAGGGACCCTGGATTAAGGTAGCAATTTGTCTTTTTATATTATAGCAGTGGTGACAAGTGAATGTTTTCTTTTCCTCTGTTGACTCTGAGTATTTAGTTGTTCCTTCTAAACATGAATGTTTTATATTCACAAAATATGAGAAGTTCAGTTTAAATCAATGTCCAAGAGGCATGATATTTATCCAAGATAGATCACAGCCTTGGAAAGTCATGCCAAAAAAGAAGAAAAGAAGAAATAAGAAGAGAAAGAGAAGAAGAAGAAGAAGTGTTGTAAGAAAATTGTTTTGATTTGTTTTGTTTTTCCCTACTCAAAAGTAAAGTTTTAAGAATGATTATTATTTCCTTTAATTTCTCAATAGTCTTTCTTCTGATATTACACCCTGAAAAAGATACAAGAACTTTGAAATTATAAATATCTTGTTTCCTTCATTTTAGTCTAATGACTATTTGACTTTTGGAAAGATTTTTCATGTATTTTGGTATTGCCTTGCAATGAATTAATCTCTCTCTAGACTATTTTTCTAATGGATCCCAAAGGCAATGCTATTTAGGTAAAACTGATATGTTATTTAGAAATGAGTCTGAGAATTGCCTGGAAACTTTTATTCCTATATTTCTGCTGCAAATTGCTGCATTTTCACTCTAAAAGTTTTAAAACTAAAAATTAATAGGAGGTTATTCTTTAGATTGGCTGTAGGTGATTTGTGACTAGTTGGTGTGTTCATGTGCTTTTGCAAATCATTGTCAGGGAGAAGTTACAAATGCAGGGAAGTTGCTGGTATTAGTTCATCTTCAGAAGTTCATTTGACTTTATGCTTCCCAGGTGATTAATTGTCACAGCAAATGCATTTCAAGTAAAATGGACCAAGGATCATAAGATCAAAAAAGAAATATACCCTTCTCTGAAAGGAATAAAGGTCTTCATTATACTTTTTAGCATAATAGTCACAGATCCAGAACAAAATCAGAAATTTAGTTTCATATATTTAGACTTCCTATTTTCTACACCATAATATAATAGAAACTCCTTGGTCTAAAATTTAAATCACTCCAAAAGAGTGGCAAAATTTATGTAGTTCCAATATACTTTCCAAATCTAATTTAATTTTGAATCTAGTATTGTACTAAGTAAGATAGTAAATATTCTCTCCACCCCTCCCCAAAAAATGCACTAATTGTTTCTTACTGTGGGGTCAATCATGTTAGAAAGATTAGATTTATATGACTCCAATCTACTTGTCCCATCAAATTTCAAGTTGAATTCCCCTTTTTGTCATCTGGAAAACCCAAACTGATACATTAATTTAACATGTAATCTCTCAGGATGTGGGAAAACTGGGACACTGATACATTGTTGGTGGAACTGTGAGCGGATCCAACCATTCTGGAGAGCAATTTGGAGCTATGCTCAAAAAGTTATCAAACTGTGCATACCCTTTGACCCAGCAGTGTTTCTACTGGGTCTATATCCCAAAGAGATTTTAAAGGAGGGAAAGGGACCCACATGTGCAAAAATGTTTGTGGCAGCCCTTTTTGTAGTGGCAAGAAACTGGAAATTGAAAGGATGCCCATCAATTGGAGAATGGCTGAATAAATTATGGTATATTAATGTTATGGAATATTATTGTTCTGTAAGAAACGACCAACAGGAGGATTTCAGAGAGGCCTGGAGAGACTTGCATGAACTGATGCTGAGTGAAATCAGCAGAACCAGGAGAACATTATACACAGCAACAAGACTATACGATGATCAATTTTGATGGACATGGTTCTCTTCAACAATTATGTGATTCAAACCAGTTGTTCAGCGATGAAGACAGTCATATACATCCAGAGAGAGGCCTGTGGGAACTGAGTGTGAACCACAACACAGCATTTTAACGCTTTCTGTGAATATTTCCATGCATTTTGTTTTTCTTCTTAGGTTGTTTTTTCTTCTTCCCTTTCTAGATCTGATGTTTCTTGTGCAGTAAGATAACTGTATAGATATGTATACATGTATTGTATTTGTCATATAATTTATCCTATTTAGCATGTATTAGATTACCTGTCATCTAGGGGTGGGGGTTGGGGGGAAGGAGGGGAAAAGCTTGGGAAAAAAAGTTTTTGCAAATGTCAATGTTGAAAAATCACTAATATGTTTTGTAAATAAAAAGCTTTATATATTAAAAAAATGCAATCTCTCATGTCTGTACATGTTTCAAATGCTTTCCATACTAAGTTATCCTTTTCAGTGTACTAATTTTCCTTTAAAATATAGCTCATCTGTTAGCTCCTCTATGAAATTCCCTCCCCTTAACCTCAGCTACACATAAAGACCATAATACCCTGATCTAATTATATGTGACTTTTCCATATCTATCATACAAAACTCCCAAAATCCTTTTTTCCTGACTTTAATCTTGTAGTTTTCAATTTATTCATCCAATCATTAAATATTCTTAATTTTTTTTACCAGGACATACAGTCCTATCTTGTTCTTCATATTAATATCTTTGAATAGCTGAACTATAGAAGATCTTCTACCCTTAAATCCTTTTTCTCCTTGATCTTTTATTTATAATACCTTAGAAAAATCTCAGTTCTAGGCTACCTTCCATCATCTACCTTCAACTTATGTCCTACTATATATAATTAGCACTCCTGAAGAAAGGGACAGAACAATGCTGAGACTAGGTTCCTTAGAAATGTGTGTTATATAGTCTCAACATACTCTTACTGCTTTATGTATTATTTCCTAATACTCTACCTCAGTCACTGGATTGCAAACTACTTTAGATAAAGGAGTTGGGGTCAAGTATAAGAAGACAGAATGTTAGAAAGGAGCCAAATACGTAAGGGCTTTAAAAGTTCTTCAGAGAAATGTGTGCTTAATGGCAGAATTAAGAGAATCACTGGAGTTGACTTAATGGGATGAGGTGTGAGGGAGGTGACATGATCCCTTTTATGCTTTAGATTATTGAAATAATAAAAACTTGGTAATGAAGACCTATATCAGGGTAGTGACAGTGTCAGAAGAAAGTAGATATTATATAGATATGCTATAAAAGTGAAAATGTCAGGACATAACTTATTGAATAAGTATGAGAGACTAAGAATTTGAAGATGACACTAAGGTTGTGAAACTGAGTGATTGGAAGTATATGGAACTTCCACCAATAATAATAGGAAAATAAAAAGAAACAGAGGATTTGGTGGAGAGAGATAGAGTTTAGTTTGTGACTTAACTGAGTTTAAAATGTTTACAAGACATCCATTTCAAGGTGTTCAATAGGCAGTTGGAAGTGGGAAATTAGATAATAGAGATGCTAAGTCTGAACAAAAAGATCTGAAAAACATTTTTATAAAGATGGTGGTTCAATCCATGCGAGCTGATGAGCTCAACAAGTGAAATATTACATAGAGAGAATACAAGAGACTCCAGGGCAGAGTCTTAAAAGGCACTCATAACTAATGGCCTTGAGATGGATGAAAATTCAGTAAAGAAATTGAGAAGGAATAGTTATACAAGTTGAAGGAGAACCATGAGAAAACAGTGTAATGAAAAGCTAAACTTGGAAAATAGAGTATAAAGGAGAAAAGTATTATTTTCAAAGTCTAAGGCTGTAGTGAGGTCAAGAAGATTGAAGATTGGGAAAAAAAGCCATTAGATTAGGCAATTAGAGAGATAATTGGTAGTTTTGAAGACAGTAACTTCAGTTGAATGATGAGGTCATGACCCAGATTACAGAGACATTAGAAGAGTGTTAGAAGAAAGGAAGTGGGGGCATTAATTATATATGACATTCTTAAACATTTTAGGCACAAAATGGAGAAATATAGAGGATGCTAAGTACCATGTATGCTAGATCAAGTGAGGGTTATTTGAGAGTGGGGCAGAAATGAATATTCTTATAGGCAGAAGAGAAATAGACAGTAGAAAGGGAGATATTGAATATTAATGGAAGAGTGAGTATGATAGTGAGAGCTACCGCTATGGGATAACTTTCACTATAAGGGGTATTTGCCTTGGTGAAAAGAGCCACTACTTATGTTGTTTGATTGTGAAAGGAGGAGGAGGAAAGAATGAGCTCTTGGTGAAGTAATATTTTTTCAGTGAAATATAAAAAAGAAGATTTTATCTGAGTAGATTTGAGATAGAGGAGACATGGGGTTTTTGAGAATGAATGAAAAGGTTCAGAAAAACTATTGTGGTGAGTAGATAGTAAGCCATTTGGGAAAGTATAAAAGGATTGAGGGTTGAGGGCTTAGTTGAGATTATATAGCATAAATTTGAAGTGGATTCAGATGGCATAATTCTAAAAATTTCTTTTTCTTTTTTTTTCAATCAAAATATGGGTAAGAAGGAAGGCAGTGAATAATAGGAATAATGTGTTTGATTTCTTGAGAGGGCAAGGTTATCAATAGGATAAAGAAATAAAGAGAAGCCAATGTAGAATTGAATTGATACATCAAGGACTCAAGACCTAGAAGTGAGGTTAAACAATACAGGATTGATAACCTGGAACGAAATTGAAAAGTAGAGCAATTGAAAGTCCAAGTGAAAAATAAAATAATAGATTTTTGGGAAAAAAAGGCAAAAGGAAAAGTGAAATAACTATAGAATGTAATCAGATAAAGAAATTAGCACATATTTCTTCATCAATTAAAACAAAATTTCTTAAACTGTGGGAGTGACCTCACATAGGATTTTGTAATTGAATGTGGGAGTCTCAAAAAATTTGGCAACAGTACAGGATATTAAATATTTCTACAAGATTTAATTATTTATGTAAAAATTAGTGTATCCATCTGATAAGTATGCAAATTTGGTTTCATCTTTAATAAATGGTAAAATTATATGTATCCCAAAGAAGTGCTTTAAAATATTTTTTATGATTTTATATACTTTTGTACCCAGGCTTGCATAAACATTTCTTGGGCAAAAAGGGATTGTGCGTGGAAAAAAGAATAAACATAGAAATGGTAAAATTGCCAGTGATGACAAGATAAAGGGAACTATCTCTCTGTGAAGCTAAGGTGGAATGAAGGACTAGGTCATGAGAAATTATTAAGTTGAGGAAGTCTGAGGTTAAAATGTTCAAAGAAACATCGATATCTATTTCCATATCTATATCTATATGTCTCTTAATGTGAAGGCATGAATTGGGAAGAAAAGAAACTATGAGCCTGCACTGATAAAGAAAAAGACTATCTTAGAAAACAGTAGAGAAAAGCCACCAGAATCTTGATTAAATGTTAAATATGTATTTAATGTACTTCAAAATAAGTGAAATTACTGAAGAAAAAGGCTACCATCATGTATAGTACAATTCCTATCTATATCATCATCTTTATCTATCTACATATCTTTTAGCAAACCTATTATAAATAAATATATATTAAATATATATATATTTTTAAAATATCACTGCTCAAGTTGTTAATGATGACTATGATCTACTAAGCCATGAACTCTTTACTGTCTTGGGGAAAGGGAGTGACTCTAGGTATCTTTTCTTTTGTTTTTTTATCTTAGCAAGAAAACTAATTTTTAACCACTACCTCAATGTGTAAAGACTCAAATCACTTGTTTATATATACATATAAAATATATGTGTGCACATATATATACATATGTGTGTGCATACATATGTATAAATAACATATTGTGTACATATGTATACATGTGTGTACACATGTATGTGCATGTGTGTTATATATGCATCTATACCTTCATGTATATTCATGTACACACATATACCCTTTCATGGATGTATACTTATGTGCATGTATACATTCACATATCCACATATAAGTATAGACTATATGCATTACATATTATATAATCTACACACTCATGGATTTACATTCACAGACTCATACATACACACATGCACACACATATACACATATACATAACAAAATTATGACAAAAATGCTATGATAATGCCATTCCATTGTAAAAATTTCTAGTTCCTTCCTCTATTTCTCATATGTATGGCTCCAGGCTTCTAATCATCTACCTGGTTGCTTTCATTTTATCATACTTCTTTTTAAAATGTTTCATCCATAAATTATTATTGACACTCACTCTGAACTATCAGAGCACAGACAATGACCAAAAGAAGCTTGTGTTGGTATCTATTATTGGCCAGTCAGTGAGAGCTAGAGTGATTTGGGTTTAAGGCACGATTCTTAAAAAAAAAGAAATCTATTCCATAACCTGTAAGATAGTCCTTTGAGTGGCCTAAAACAATATTAGTATTCACAACAAGGAAATTACTTCTACAGCAGACTAGATTCCAGTCATCCTCATTTGTATTTTCCCTCTGGCCCAGATAGCCCTGGAGGAGAAAGTAAGCCTGATGATTTTGTACAACCTTGTCTCACCTAAATTCAATTCACTTGCAAGTCACATCACTTTTTTGATGTCTTCAAAAAGGAAGGACAAACAACAGCATCCATAAATAAAAACAATTTACCAAATGAGATCTATTGTGGGCCAAATACATTGAGAACATGCCTCCCTTGTGCCTCTATTAATGTAATCTATCATTTCTGTTTTATTTCTTTGACTGTCATAGCAAACCGCTGACCTTTGAGATGAAAGTCCAATAAAATCTATAGGTATCTTTCATTTTCATTTGAATTATTACTTAATCATGTGCTGTCTCCATCCTATATTTTTACAACTTTAATTTCTTTCAACCAAGGGAATTTTTCACAAGCATGTTTATTCAATTTCATTTTGTTAGATTTGGATAATCATCCTACTTTACAAGAGTCTATACTTCATTTTAGTTGTCTTGGAGAACCCAGATCATCTGCTTGCTGTTAATTAGGGGAAAGAGTTAGGATTTTGAGGAGGACCAGTACATCATCAGTTAAAAATATTTTCTAACCATTTCAGCCTGTCTGGATGTAAGACTGAGGTGATAGATGAAGATGAAAGAAAAAATATAGTGAGTCCCTTTTATTTCTACATCTACTCCTATTTTGGAATGTGAAAGTAACTGGAATGGTCCAATTACACTCCTTAGTAGTTATTCTGGACTTCATCTATGTAGTGACCTTTCTCTGTGAATATGTCAAGGGAACCCAGTAAGAATGAATAGAGCAAGACGATTGACATGGTTCAATAGCTTAGTCTTCTCCTTGACTGAAAAATGGCATTCTGATTCTTTTCATTTTAAGAGAAATAATGAAAATGCAAAATCTATTTTAGTTCTGCTTTTGGAGTTTATCCAAAAGCATTATAAACCAAATACAGAAGATCTCAACTTAGCTTAACTCCCAGTTGAGAAAAAGCTTGGTATTTGGGAAAAGCAAGGTTTAAATCTGGTACTTCAATAAAAATGAAAAAAAAATCTTTTTTTTTTCCTATTGAAGCTTTCCCTTATTTGAAAATAATATGAAATGAAGATCAATTACTATTAAATTATTCAAATTTATCTAAATACCATAAAAATGTACTTCATATTCAGATAACTATTATTCAAGATGGAAAATCAGTAATCACTATGACGTTATGGACAGATTACTTGGCCATGCCCAGTGGGTTCTTATAGTGGTCCGATATAAGCAAGCATGTAGGAAAATTCAATTTAACCTTCACCTCTAAATGTTGGTTCAATGGTAGCCACTTCTAATGAATGTCTCACAGTTTCTTGTCTCCCTCTCGAATTTCCATTCAATGTCCTTCTTTACTGTCTAGAATATTGCTACCATTCTTATTATAAACTGTTCCCACCAATGTTTCAGCTTTGCATTTAAAAATCGGACTAATATTTCAGTTATCATACCCCTTGATTACCCAGAGTTCAAGACAGCCTCAGTCATTCATGGGGAAACAAAAAAAATAAATTTAAAAATAAACCAAACCAACCAACAACAAACCATGGTGGCTGTCTAAGACTAAAGCACCCAGAAGCTTCTCTAGCTGGGTTGTAAAAATGCTCCATGTCTTTAGAATATTGCTTTCACACACCTCATATAGATATGCTTCCAAAAATTTTCTGATTACAATTGGGGAGGATTCTGAAAACCACAGGAAATTAAAACAGAAGACAGTGTGATCTTTTGACACACCTCAGATTTTAAAATTTATTGCACATTAAGCTAGCTATTCTGTCTGTATGTCTTGAGTCAGACAGCCTGACTAGTACAAAGTACCAAGCATACAGGCAGATGATCAGTTTCCAATTCCTAAATCTGCTATTCACTAAAAATTTGATCCTGTCCAAATGTCTTCCTGTTTCTGACCTTGAGGGTCCTTTATCTTGAAAATAGTTATAGGACTTGAATAAATCACTGAGGTCATTATTGAGATACTTGTTTAAGACCTTTGTGAAGTTTAATGCCCACTACAAAGTTAAATGGAATTTGGGTCCAAACATGAGATTTCATTAGTCTATGGGGACCTCCCCTCACCCCAGCAGACCAGCAGTTAATATGCAACTTATTTTCTTAGAAAGTTGACTTGGTATTTTAACATAATTAACATGTAGTGGACTTCCTGCCATCTAGGGGAGGGGTGGGGAGTAGGGTATAAAATTTGCAATGGAAAGCTTTGTAAGGGTCAATGCTGAGGAACTACCCATACATATGTTATGCAAATTAAAAAAAAAGAAAGTTGACTTGGAGCACTGAAACTTTATATGTGCTACATAACATAACTGCACAACATACATAACTACACAACATGTCAGAGATATTACTTGAATCTAGCTCTTTCTAACTTCCATGTCTGTCCCTCTATCCACTACTATCATGTTGCCACTCAATATGTATTATAAATTTAAATATATTTTATTGATATATTCTTGTTTTTATATGATCTAAATTCCTTCATACATTTTCTTCTCTCTTCCACTGCAGAGAATCATCTCTTTATAACAAAGTATTTTTAAAAGAAAAAAATAAATACTAGAAAAAATGAAACTAAACAATGAATAAAAATAGGTCATATTAAATGCTTCACACCAACAGCCCCAGCATCTACATCAAGATAGTACTAAATATTTTGAATATGTCAATGAGAAAATTAGGTTTACTAAGAGGGTACTCCATAGGCTATACTCTAAAATCAAATAGGGGATTTTTGAAACTCTTCCATCTAGTTCAAGCTGCATCATTTTAATCATCATTATAGATTCAAGAGGACAGGCAGCTGTGAAACAAGCCTGCTGTGACCCCCTCCTCTCCATTTGGATCTTCCATAAGAACTAGCTTAGTGAGTAGTGTAGACAATAGGCTTTTCAGGCAGCTTGCCTAGCCTAGTGAAAATGTATGTCACCATACTTTACAAGGTGATTTTTTATTCTCCTTGTATTTTTAGAATGCAGCTTTAGGGCATGAATAGAACAGAAGGAAGTGCACCAACACAGATGCATTTTTCTTATCCTCAATTTTAATATAGCCCTGGTTAGGAAAACTACATTAAAGAGTTTGTCAGTCAGTGTTGCTAGACCACAAAATGATTTATGAAAATATGGTTAAAATTATTATTATTTTGGTTTAAAAAATGGAGACCTGGAGGCCTGTGCTAGGGTTACAGGCTGATGGCTATGATAAAATATACATTTCATTCTGTTGCAACTTGCTTTTTTATGTTCCTGTGATTGACAGCTCTAGTTTCTTTTAAACTCTTTAATAATGATGTGAAGTCAGGGGTAAGCATCGTGTTAATGAAATATGTAGATGATTCTGAGCTGGTAGGTGTTGCAACATCAACAAGCCTGAGTAATAACATAAATGACCCTTCACAAATATGGACAAGATATATCCAAATGAAATTCAGTTTGGAAAATAATCTGAACCAACCTGAGATGCAATTAGCAGGAGGAAGTTGACAACAGGAAAGCTGCTGAATATTAAAGTACTTGAGAAATCAACATATAAGTTTGAAAAATGAAAAAAGAAGCTTGAAAAAAGACACAAAAAACTAGTGTATTTTCATTTGCTAAGAAAAAGAATTTTGTTTTATTTATCTTTAATTCATTCCAGTCTGAGCTGGTTCCATGTATGTCAGAGGCTATGTAAAATGGGGTGGAAAATATTCATTAGATGAGCAAATATCATAGAAAAAAGCAGTGTTGACTAAGTGGATTTCATTCTGAGCAGTCATCGAGGACTGATACTAATCATCAGGACAACCTTAAAAGAATCCAAGATCATTGTCTGGTATCCTTAAGCCTAATCGAGGACTGTGAAGACAATGAGATACTATATCATCATAACAAAATGTGTCAGACTGGAGTACAGAAAATAGGAGATCCTAAGTCTAAGAGATCATGGTATTGAAAGAGTGTTACTAAGAATAATGGAAGAATTGAAAAGGATAAACATGAGCCAAAATCTTGGCAAAATTAAATAGAAATTTAAGACTAGGACATTTTTGAGACAATGGTATTGGTATTGGTGCTGGTTGATCTTGAGGACTTCAAAGAATTCTTTTAAGAAGGTCATGGCATGGCAACTTTATCCAAATAAAAGTTTTGAAGGGATTAGGACTTTGTGATATAGAATATTTGAAAGTATTTTCATTTACTAATTTTCATTTCCTTCTCTACAAAATTGTATCACAAGTCTACCTCTCCCCAAAAAGAGAAAAACAGTAAGCTTTTCACTTCAATATATTTTATAATATTAATGGCCGAAATCTATATACGCCAAGATTTACAAAGAGTTTGTGAGCTATGGTTTCCACATCTGCAAAACGGGGATAATAATAATGATAATAATATCTACCTACCAGAATAGTTGTAAGAATCCAATGTGATAAAAAGCTCACCATAGTATCTAACAGATACAATCCATTCAATGTTTCTACTTCTAGCATGGAATCAGTACACAAGTAAGTGATAGTAAAGAGACAGTTTGCATAGTACATAACCATTCTTTAAATTAGGAAGACCTGGATTCAAGTCTTATTTTTATCAATAATGGCTGCTAATTGAAACATCACTAAACTTCTCAATGTTCTGAGAAATTCTAACTATAAATTGGAAGGAAGAATTGACATGAAGTGATGAAGATTTCTCACTTGGGAGTTTCTTATTCCAATGAATTAAAAGGTCCAATATGTATTCTTGTCCCTGTCTCTATCCTTATAAGCACAATAATGATTATTTAAAAAAAAACACATATCTTTGTGTCTATAGAAGCATGGCTCTTCTGAACCCCGGAAATCCCATCAGACATAGAATCAGAAACCAGAATCTCTTGTTAATATCCAGATTAATCCAAATTTGGCAAGAAAAGGAGTATAGCTTGCATAGAAGTTTCAGCTCATATGTCCTGTATTATTATTGTTCAGTTATTTTGCAGTTGTCCCACTGTTCACAATGCCATTTTAGGGATTTTCTTTGCAATTTCTTGCCATTTCCTTTTCTAGCTCATTTTACAGATGAGGAAACAGAAGCAAATAGGGTTAAGTGACTTGAGTCACTCAACTGGTAAATGACTAAGACTGGATTTGAACTCATGAATGAATCATGAAAATTAATCTTTTGGATTTCAAGCCCAATGTACTTTGTATAGCACCCCCCCCCCCAAACTACTCCTCTCCTGCTTTAGAGATGATGAAAGAGAAGATAGAATGTGTCTGACAGAACAAGAAGCAAAATATTCAGTGAGGCTTTGGAAATGTTCAAGTGAACTGTGTTCAAGGTAGAAGTAAAGAAGGGTCAGTTGCAAGGTAATAGAATTGAATCAATACATAAATAATTCTCTTTGCTTTATTGATAACCTGTGCTCATTTATGTAGCTAAACAGTAAATATGCAAAGTTCTTTCATAGGTACAAAATTTAGCTAGGCTGTAACTTACCTTTGACTAATTCTATGCATGTGTAAAATCTCTAAACTTCAGAGATGTTGAGTTATTTTATATATTGGATAAGCTCTAATGGTTTCATTAGAGGTACCTTTCTGACTTTATACAGGTATGGATACATCTATTACATATATGGGGGTTGGGGTGAGTGTGGATATGGATGTCTATATATATACAAATATACCTTTATGCCATGCACACACACACACACACACACACACACACACACACACACATATATATATATATGCCATAAAGGGGTGTGTGTGTGTGTGTGTGTGTGTATGTGTGTGTGTGTGTATGTGTGTGTGTGTGTGTATGTTTGGGGAGATAAGTGGGGTGAGGGTGTGGATGTCTATATATACACACTTATACATATACATATATACACATATACACACATATTATATGTTATTAGCAAACAAGATTGATTTCAATAAATATCAAATGGAAGAAAAGACCTACATTTCTATCAGGAGATACATAATTAAGTGGCAAATCATTGGTACAGAAAGGAAGTTTTTGGGTTCAGAGAAAGAGAGTTTCCTTCGGGCGAGAATGCTTAATGAAGAAAATGAGAGGAAAACTCAAGTGGAGGTTTATTTTTGATAGGATAAAAAAAGGATTCTAAATGAGGAATGACAATATGAAAAGACCTAGAGGCAAAATGTTCATAGTATGATATAGGGCAGAGGAATGGAAAGTCAGACTAAGGAAATAATAAGCCACATGTCCTCTATTTGGTGTTCTTCTTTCCCCAGTAGGTGGGAAATGAGAT
Source organism: Myrmecobius fasciatus (assembly GCA_023553655.1). NCBI lineage: Eukaryota > Metazoa > Chordata > Mammalia > Dasyuromorphia > Myrmecobiidae > Myrmecobius > Myrmecobius fasciatus. The sequence goes on along the minus strand of JAJPUD010005087.1, from coordinate 29,128 downwards.
TGCCCTACAGCCACAAAATGGAAGTGTTTGCAGTTTTCTTATTGTCTACTATGAAAAAAAAATTTACTTAAATTCATGCCCTATTACCATGATATTATCAAGGTATAGTAAAGTAAGTGTTGGCTCTAGAATGAAAGGATCTGGGTTCAAATTCTGACTTTACTATTATTTGCTTCATGACTTTGGATAGAATACCTTACCTCTCTCTTCTTCTAACTGTAATACATACATCTAAAACCATGATTTCATTAACTAAATAACATTGTAATTCAGCCCCCCAAAAGTATTTTAACAGCAATGTAAAAGGCATAACTATGGGCTGAGTTGGTCCTTTTGTTACGCAAACCTCAATTCATCATTTTCTTGTACTCTAACCTTAATAACTGATCAGGTGACAGAAAGATCTTTAGAACAGAAAGCATAAGACCTTGGAAGTACTTTCTACCTTTTTTGGAGTACAAATTTCAAATTCTGGTTCTCTTTGCTTTCCAAAACATCCCAATCATTTTTTCTACAATAAAGTTGCAATTGAAGGTAGTTCGCTATGGTGAAACATTTATCTAATGTAATCAAAAAATAAAACAAAAACATTCTAAAGCAGATAAATTAATCTTTAAATATTGGTTGGGATTTTGGTTTCATAGAATTTCTGCTTTGTTAGATTGATGGACAAATTATACAATAATTTTAACTATGAAAAATGCAATGTAGGACAATGTATATGAAATTAATAGTTATATGAGTATGAATTAAATGTCATCTTAAATCTTTAGATTATTGTTGTTTAGTTCCAAGACTAAGCTGATGCTGTTCATATGCTTGTTAGCATAATGCCAGCTTACTTAAGTTACTTCACAAGTACTTTTGATACTTGCAATAAGTATCAAAAGCAAAGAATAAATAATTTTTTTATTAAAAGCTCATATGTTTTGTAAATAAAAAGCTTTTAATAAAAAAATTATTTTTTTTCCAAGCTTTTCCCCTCCTTCCCCCCGACCCCACCCCTAGATGACAGGTAATCTAATACATGCTAAATATGTTAAATTATATGACAAATCCAATTTATGCATACATATCTATACAGTTATCTTACTGCACAAGAAACAACAGATTGAGAAAGAGAGAAAAAAAAAACCTAAGAAGGAAAACAAAATGCAGAAAAATATTCACAGAAAGCATTAAAATGCTGTGTTGTGGTTCACACTCTGTTCCCTCAGGCCTCTCTCTGGATGTATATGACTATCTTCATCGCTGAACAATAGGAACTGGTTTGAATCACATCATTGCTGAAGAGAGCCATGTCCATCACAATTGATTATCGTATAGTCTTGTTGCTGTGTATAATGTTCTTCTGGTTCTGCTGATTTCACTCAGCATCAGTTCATGTAAGTCTCTCCAGGCCTCTCTGAAATCATCCTCCTGGTCGTTTATTATAGAACAATAGTATTCCATAACATTCATATAACATAATTTATTCAGCCACTCTCCAATTGATGGGCATCCATTCAGTTTCCAGTTTCTTGCCACTACAAAAAAGGCTGCCACAAACATTCTTACACATGTCGGGCCCTTTCCTTCCTTTAAAATCTCTTTGGGATATAGGCCCAATAGAAACACTGCTGGGTCAAAGGGTATGCACAGTTTGATAACTTTTTGAGCATAGTTCCAAATTGCTCTCCAGAATGGTTGGATCTGTTCACAGTTCCATCAACAATGTATCAGTGTCCTAGTTTTCCCACATCCCCTCCAACATTTGTCATTATCTTTTCCTATCATCTTAGCCAATCTGACAGGTATGTAGTGGTACCTCAGAGTTGTCTTAATTTGCATTTCTCTGATCAATAGTGATTTAGAGCACCTTTCATATGACTAGACATAGTTTCAATTTCTTCATCTGAAAATTGTCTGTTCATACCTTTTGACCATTTATCAATTGGAGAATGGCTTGAATTCTTATATATTTGAGTCAGTTCTCTATATATTTTAGAAATGAGGCCTTTATCAGAACCCTTGAATGTAAAAAATATTTTCCCAGTTTATTGCTACCCTTCTAATCTTGTCTGCATTCATTTTGTTTGTACAAAACCTTTTTAAATTAATATAGTCAAAATTATCTATTTTATGATTAATGATGATCTCTAGGTCTTCTTTGGACACAAATTCCTTCCCCCTCCACAAGTCTGAGAGGTAAACCATCCTACATTGTTCTAATTTGTTTATAATATCAAAAATAAATAATTTGAAGGGTGACAAGTAACTAAAGTGAAGTCTGTGTGGTTTGCTGTAAAAGGACCAAAAGAACTTTTTTGATGAGAATTGGAGAGAGAATTGTGTTAAAAAGTTTTGAGAAATTATAGTTTAATATCATAACATAAAGAGTCTTTGAGGTCCTTGGAAAGTTAACCATTATTTTGAAAGAAATTATCTATGAAATAAATAATTTAAGCTGGGATTACACTAAAATGCACTTAGAAGGCATCAGTTTATTCTCTGAAACACATTGCATTTTCTATAGTTAATATATCGGTGTAATTTGTTTGTTTATGAAGAATTCAAAAAGCTTTGTAAAGAAAGAATAATACAGCTATTACAGAATGGGTTTCATTCCATCTATAGGATGCATTATAAATGTCAATTCCAAACATAAACTAAGAGGACAACTGTAATGACAATAACTAATTTCACTGATCACTTTCCACAAGCAGTTTACCATATCTTTATATTTTACATCCTAGGTATGAAAATAACCTATTTGTACTCATTCTTTAGTGATTAATACTCTCTTGCCAAGATTGACCCTTTAATATGAATCATTCTTTTCTATTCTGCTTTTTGTTTTATTCATTTAACAAATATGTCCCATATTTTTAGTATTCATTTTTAAAAATTTGAGTTTCAAGTTTTCTTCTTCCTTTTTACTCCTCCCATAGCCATTGAGAAAACAAATATTATGATATCAATTGTAAAGATGGAGCAAACAAAACAAGAAAAACTGAAAAAAAGTTGTAATTATATATTTAGAATTCATAAATTCTCTCTCTAAAGATGAATAGCATTTTTTTAAAATTAAGACATCTTTGAAATTGTCTTTGATCATTGTCTTGATCAGGAAAATAAGTGTTTAAAAATCAATTATTTAAAAAAAATTGTTACTGTGTACGATGTTTTCTTGGTATTGCTCACATCCTTTCATTAGTTTGTATAAGGCTTCTTGATTTTTCTGAAACCAATCTTCTCATCATGTCTTATAGCACAATAATATTTCATCACTATCATAAACCACAAGTTGTTTAGCCAATCTACAATTGATGGGTACCTTCTCAATTTGCAAATCTTTGCCCTTATGCAAAGAGCAAATGCAAATATTTTTGTACAAGGAGCTTTCATTTATTTATTTATTTATTTTGATCTCTTTGGGATGCAGATCCAGTAATGGAAATGCTGGAGTAGAGCATGTGCATAATGTTGTGGTTCTTGGGGCACAGTTCTAGTTTGTTCTCCAGAATGGAGAACAAAATGAAGAAAATGCTTATAATAATTTACATTTCTTTCATCAATTATTTAGAGCATTTTTTCATCTAACTACTGATACCTTTAATTTCTTCTTCTGAAATGTACCAGTTCATATCCTTTAACTATTAATCAACTGTGGGATGGCTCATTTTTTTTTATATATATTTCATTCTGCTTCTTATATGTTTGAGAATCAATGCATTTATTTTCTATACATTTTTCCATTTTCCTTCTAATTTTGACGACTATCTTTTGTTCTTACAAAGCCTTTTGTAATTTCATGTGATTAAAATTATCCTTCTTGAACTGATCTCAATTTATTTCACCATTTTTCTTCTAACTCTCTTTTGAGATCCTTTATGCAATCTTCCAGGAAAGCCTTGTGAAATGGGTCGGAGCTCATGTCCGCCTTTGTGGCTTCCTCTGGAGTTGCTTTACCTTTATGAACCTCAGGATCTGGGGTCTGTTCTTCTCGCTCTCCATAAACACTGTCTATGGTGAGAGTTCTTTTCTGTTGTTTATTCATTTTTTAAAGCTTGAGGTCTGTTTAAAGCAGAGGATTGGCAGTTGCTTCAATTTGCTTTGGGTCAATTTGGTTGATTGACTTCTGGCGCTGGTCCCTCTGTGTGAGGTCCTGAGTTCTCAGTGGTTTACAATCTACCTTTTACAAAAGGTAGATCTGCCAAAGCATCTGCTGCAATCAGGGCAGATTGTCCCAGGAGCCTCAGATAGAATTTCCAGGTGCTTAGAACCTGTCATGCTAAGTCTGGCCTGGCTTCCTGCCCTGGTCTCCCAGGGCTGCGCCCAAGCTCAGCAAATTGCCCGATCCCCTCCCATCTGAAACACACCTGGTCTGAAGCTCCTCCAAGGTAACTTCTTCTAGGAATGTGTTGTAGTCCAAATATTTGGGGGCACTTTGACTCCAGAACCAGTTCAGAGGCTTAATCTGCTATTGGTTTGAGAGAAAGCCACAGAAGGTCACAGAGATTCGTTTCTTCACTCTGCCATCTTTTCTCTGCCTCCCCCCCTTACAATTAGTTTTTAGTGCTTCCAAAGGGGATATTCTGAGGAGAGTTATGGTCATTACTATCCTTGTCTTCACTCTGGTCCTTACTCACGAAGCGCCCCTGCTCCTTTAGGACCCAAAATCATACTAGTCCTTAGTGCCTCTACACTCTCTTAACTAAAATGCTCCTCTCTTCCCTTAAACTGTGGACTATGAAGTAGATATAATGAATGGACTTGCCTAAGAGCATTCATTCCTATGTCCTGTCCTAGCAAAATGATTCCTTATAATCTCCCCCCCCTTTTTTTCCAGGTCCCCTTATGATTTCATTATTGAGAGCTCCCATCACCACAATGTAGTCACATTAGTGGTTTTTCAGTCAAGTATTCTGAGTCATTCTCTACTCTTATGTCTTAAGATTTCTCTTTTTGAACTACTAAATTATCTTGGGTTGGAAAAAATGTCTCAACCTAATCTTTCATTGACTTTGCCATTCAATAATTAAATACTAGTGATTGTTCATCCATTTCTATTATTACATATATCCTGTTTTATGTCTCTGCTGCTGCACTCTAACTTATTTAAATTTACTTTATCCCAATTAATCCATCATCCTACCAGAAAGTTTTCACATCTTCTACTGTGTTCTCTGGAATACTCCATAGGCAAAACTTGCTTTCATTTTAAACCTTTTCTCACTCCTTCTTCTTCTAGCACTTGCTGAGACTGGACTGCTTTTATTGATAGAACTTCCCTAACCACCATTTCTAGAACTGATAGTACTTTCTTTCAAACCTGCAATTCATTAGTCATGCTGCACAAGTTGGAATATTGTTTGCCCATGATTGCCACTTTAAAGCTGTCCCTCTACCTCTTTCACTCAATTATCTCTCTTGTGAGGTACACTCAATTAATATTTACCACCAAATGTAACAGCTACATACCAATCTCTACACTATATTCTTTTCTACTTCAGAAGTTCAATTCTTGGTTCACAGGCTTGATCTCCTCCTCTGGTCTCAGATTAGAGGACCCATACACATATAAATTATCTCTCAAGGACCTTAAGTTTCCATTTCCTTAATTTTTTCATGTCCCATAATTCTTAGTATTATCCCACCTGAGCTAAATTTAGAGATGGTCATAGCCTTGATTTTGTTATCATCCCAAATATAGGTGTTGACATACCTACCTGAACATGATCCATATTGAATTTGCTATAGCTTATTGTAACTCATTTCCATTCTATTTTTCTGGCTTTGCAATCCCTAATCACATTCTTTATTGTGACTTCCACTTTAAGCCTTTCCAAAGGCTTAATTTTGTAATTATGACACTCTCCTATCTTTAGTATATTTACCTTTGGTGAATTGGTTCAACTCTACACTTTTGTCTTTCTAAATTCCCTTGAAACTTATTTTATCATCAATCTTGTTTCCCAAACTCCAGTTTGGGATCACTCTCAACATATAATACCTTTCTGCATATTCTTATATGAATATGCTTCTGAATGAAGGGAGAATGAGCCCCTTCAAATATGTTATGTTATCTAAACTGAATCATCATTGTAGTAAGGTAATCTCTTTATACCTCTCTAATTGATTTACTATTCCATTGACCTTAATGGTTTTTAAAGCCTTTCCATTCATCTTCAAACCTCCTATTGCTCTCTCAACTTCTACCCTCTCAACTGAGAATGTCACCTCATATTTCAAGTTAAATAAAGTCAGATAACATTCATTAAGTGCAAAGTATATGGTAGATGCTTGACTAAGCACTGGGATTATAAAGAAAGGCAAAGTATAGTCCTTGCTCTTGAAGAGCTCACAATCTCATAGGGATGAGAGTATTCAAGCATCAATATACAAAAAAGATATACATGATAAATGGTAATATTTGGGCTTCAGGAAAATCAGTTTGAGAGGTGAGTGGAGAATAGATTGAAGTGATATATTTTTAAAGCATTAAAGACAAAGAAAGAAGTTATTAACCATGAGGTGACAAGAGCCTGCACCAGCATAATGGTAGTGTCAGAGGAGAGAAGTCTACGTATGTGAGAAATGTTATGAAGATAGAAATGACAGGACTTAATAACTGAATAGATAAGAAATCAGTGAAGATGAGGAGTTGAGGGATGTCATTTAAATTGTGAGTCTGGATGAAGTGAACAGTGGTAGAACTTTTGACAGTAATTGAGAAGCTAGGAGGAGGGGAAAGTTTTGGGCGAAATATAATAGGTTCCATTTTGAACATGCTAAGTTTAGGATGTCTACCAGCTAATGTCTGATATCTCTTCTCATTTCCTTGGCTAAACTCTTTGAAAAAAAACAATTACAATAAAGGTATTTATTTTATTTCTTCTCACTCTACTCAAAGTTCTCTAAAGTCAATTTCCAATCCAATTATTCAATTCAAGCTACTCTCTCCATTTACTAAGGACCTTAAAATTAATAAATCTAATGTTATTACTCAGCTTTTTTTTTCAGTCCTCTGTAGCCTTTCACAGTTAAGAGTACTCATCTCTTTGATTTAATCTCTCTAAGTTTGGATGATATTTCTTTCTGATTGTTCATGTGCTACCTGTGTGAACTGCTCTTCTTAGTCTCTTTCTTGCATTTTCATCTATCAGATCATTCAACTTTAACTGTGGGTGTGTCCCTAGGCTCTCTCATGAGATCTTTTCACTTACTCTGCATTTAGTGATTAATGAATTTGATGTCTCGAACAAGATGTCTATTTCCCAGTGTCTTGATTTTAAGTTCTCATATCTTGAATTTTCCCCTTTATCATTTCTCCTTCATTCCTTCACTGGCTTCATTTAGGTCTTGGCTAGTATTCAATTTTTAGCAAAAATCCATTTTAAGTCCCTGCAATGCTAATGCCTTCCCTGTAAGATTATCTCAAAATTACGCTGTCTATATCTTATTTGTACATAGTTGTTTCTTTTTTTTGTTGTTTTGTTTTGTTTTTTGTTTTTGTTTTTTCCTCTATTACACTGTGCTCTCTTTGACAGCATGGTCTAATCTTTTGCTTTTCTTTCTTGAAATTTCTTGACTTGAGGAGATCCATAAGAGATCTTTAAAAAAATCAAAACAAACAAAACTGATGTTCTGCAAAGAAACAAAATAAGGTAAATTGTTGCATTTTTGAGGAAATAGTGGAGAAAGTCTGAAAATATCTCTGCCATCCAGAGACAAGTCTTTTTGTGGTCCAAGGTTTTTGGAAGAATCAATACTTACGGGGACGGAGCCAAGATGGCGAACTGCAGAGAGCATCCTCTGTGAGCTCCTGAGACCTTCCCTCAAACCCAGAAAAATTGAGCCTCTGAACTGGTTTTGGAGTGAGGGTTCCACCAAACACTTGGACTACAATGCACTTCTATCAAATATCTACTTTGAAAGAACTTCTGAAGTCATTTTTAGACGGGCAGGGGATCGAGCAGCTCCCAGCGCTCAGACGCCAGGGCGCAGCCGGGGTGCAAGTCCGGGGCTGGGACGGACCAGAAGATTTTAGGCTGCCAGGAAGCCCCTGGGAGACCCTTGGGCCACTTTGCTCTGCTTGCAGGCAGGTGCTTTGGCAGGTCTACCTTTGATAAAGGGTGGATTGAGAGCAGCTGTAAGTGTGGTCCTAGTGCGGATCTAGCCAGATCGGCTCCAGACCAGAAGTCAACTCAGCAAATTGCCCCAGGGCAAACTGAAATCCCTGCTACTGCTGCTGCTGCTGCTGCTGCAGAATTCCCTGCTGGTGACTGATACCTCTGCTGAAAATCATGAGCAAGAAAAAGAGAGCTCTCACCTTAGACAGCTTTTACGGAGAGAAACTAGAGAAGTCCCCAGATGCTGAGATTTTGAAAACAATCCCAGATAAAGCCACAAAGGCGGACGTAAGCTGGTCTCTCTTTCAGAAGGCTTACCTGGAAGATTGCATAAAGAATCTCAAAAGAGAGCTAGAAGAAGATTGGGGAAATAAACTGAGAGCAGTGCAAGAAGGAAATATTGCCCTGCAACAGAGATGTGAGAAACTGGAAAATAAGTCTGGTGAATTGGAAAAAGACAACAATTCACTGAAAAGCAAAATTAGTGATTTGGAAAAAGACAACAATTTACTGAAAAACAAAATTGGTGAATTGGAAAACGTTACCAAATCACAAGAAAATAAAAATAGTGAATTGGTAAAAGACAACAATTCACTGAAAAATAAAATTAGTGAATTGGAAAAAGACAACAATTCACTGAAAAATAAAATTGGCAAAATGGAAAAAGAATGCAATGAACCAAAAAATTCAATTGGCCGGTTACAAAAGGAGCTAAAAAAGATAGCTGAAGGAAATAATAACTTAAAAATTAAAATTGAACAAATTGAAATGAATGACTCAATAAGACTTCAAGAATCAGTCAAACAAAAACAAAAAAATGAAAAAATAGAAGAAAATATGAAATATCTCCTTGGAAAAACAACTGACTTGGAAAAAAGATCCAGGAGAGACAATCTAAGGATTATTGGACTCCCTGAGAGTCACGATGAAAAAAAGAACCTTGATGCTATCTTCCAGGAAATCATGAAAGAGAATTGCCCTGATGTTTTAGAATCAGAAGGCAAAATTGGCATTGAAAGAATTCACCGATCACCTCCTGAAAGAGACCCCAAAATTAAAACCCCAAGGAATATTGTGGCCAAATTTCAGGACTATCACACCAAGGAAAAGATATTACAAGCTGCTAGGAAAAAACAGTTCACATATCGAGGAACTGTCATTAGAATTACACAGGATCTGTCAGCTTCCACATTGAAGGAACAAAGGGCCTGGAATTAGATATTCCGAAAGGCAAAAGAACTTGGATTACAGCCAAGGAATAAGCTATCCAGCTAGAATGAGCATCATCTTCCAGGGAAGAAGATGGTCATTCAATGATACAGGAGAATTTCCCCCATTTCTAATGAAAAGACCAGATCTGAACAAAAAATTTGACCTCCAAACACAGAACTTTAGAGAAGCATAAAAAGGTAAAAAGGAAAGAACTCCCGATAACTATATCTATTCTAGGGGTATCCTTAAAGAATGGGGGTATAATTTGATTTTACTTTGATAATAATCGGAAAGAAATTAGAGGCGGAAGGTACATCATACTGTTAAAAAAGGGGGGGGAGGGGAATGGAGGTAAAAAAAAAGTAAAAATAAAAAGGAGGTAAAATAAGGCAAAGTCTCATGAAGAGACATAGAAAATCTAATATAATTGAGGGAAAGAAGGGAGGGTGATGAGTATTCTTACTCTCATTAGATTGGGCTCTAAAAGAGTATATCAGACGCATTTGATTTCAGGGAAAACTTGGCCCTCTGTATAGGGAAGTAGGAGGGAAAGGAGGAAAAGAAAGGGATAAATTAATACAAGGATTAGGGGAAAGGTATAAAAAAGAGGGTGGGTTTTAAAGGGGGGAGGACTGTTAGATGGAGGTGGTCATCAAAAACAAAATACTGGGGAGAGGTGAAGGGAGTAAGGGGAAAGGGAAGAGAAAAATATAACTTTGGGTAAATAAGATGGCAGGAAATATAGATATAGTCATTTTAACTGTGAATGTGAATGGGAAGAACTCTCCCATAAAATGGAAACGGATAGCGGACTGGATTAAAAGCCAGAATCCTACAATATGTTGTTTACAAGAAACACATCTAAAACATAGAGATACATACATAGCGAAGGTAAAGGGCTGGAGCAGAATCTTTTATGCTTCAAGTGAACAAAAAAAAGCAGGGGTAGCAATCCTTATCTCAGATCAAGTAAAAGCAAAAATAGATCTAATTAAAACAGATAAGGAAGGAAACTATATTTTACTAAAGGGTGCCATAGACAATGAAGAGGTATCAATACTAAACATATATGCACCAAGTGGTATAGCATCCAAATTCCTAGAGGAGAAACTAACAGAGATGCAAGGAGAAATACACAGTACAAATATATTAGTGGGGGATCTCAACCTTGCTCTCTCAGAATTAGATAAATCAAACCACAAAATAAATAAGAAAGAAGTAAGGGAGGTAAACAAAATGTTAGAAAAGTTAGGTATGACAGATCTCTGGAGGAAATTGAATGGTGATAGAAGGGAATATACTTTTTTCTCAGGGATTCATGGAACTTATACGAAAATTGATCATGTGTTATGGCATAAAAACCTCAAAATCAAATGCAGAAAAGCAGAAATAGTAAATATATCCTTTTTCAGATCATGATGCAATAAAACTCACATGTAATATAAGACCAGGAGAAAATAGACCAAAAGTTAATTGGAAATTAAATAATCTAATCCTGAAGAATGAATGGGTGAAAGAGCAAATTATAGACCCAATCAATAATTTCATCCAGGAGAACGACAATAATGAGACAACATAGCAATCTTTGTTGGTTACGGCCAAAGCGGTTATAAGGGGTAACTTTATATCTCTAGATGCTTATTTGCATAAAATAGAGAAAGAGAAGATCAATGAATTAGGGTTACAATTAAAAAAACTAGAAAAAGAGCAAATTAAAAACCCTCAATTTAATACCAATTTGGAAATTCTGAAAATTAAAGGGGTGATTAATAAAATTGAAAATAAGAAAACTATTGAATTAATAAATAAAACTAAGAGTTGGTTTTATGAAAAAACCAACAAAATACATAAGCCTTTAGTTAATTTGATCAGAAAAAGAAAAGAGGAAAATCAAATTGTTAGTCTCAAAAATGATAAGGGAGAACTTTCCTCCAATGAAGAGGAAATTAGAGTAATAATTAGGAGTTTCTTTGTCCAACTTTATGCCAATAAATTTGATAATCTAAATGAAATGGAGGAATATCTACAAAAATATAGATTGCCCAGGTTCACAGAAGAGGAAATAAATTATTTAAATAGCCCCATTT
>JAJPUD010005087.1:0-12715 GCA_023553655.1 Myrmecobius fasciatus | reverse complement strand
CAGATGAAGGTGGCCTTGCTGTACCAGATCTAAAACTATATTTTAAAGCAGCGGTCATCAAAAACATTTGGTACTGGCTGAGAAATAGAGCAGTCGATCAGTGGCATAGGATAGGATATCAGGACAAGCTAGGTAATAATGTTAGCAATTTAGTGTTTGATAAACCCGAAGACCCTAGCTTTTGGGATAAGTACTCACTATTTGGCAAAAACTTTTGGGAAAATTGGAAACTAGTGTGGAAGAAATTAAGGCTGGACCCACACCTAACACTGCACACTAAGATAAGATCTAAATGGGTTCATGATCCAGATATAAAGAGTGATATTATAACCAAATTAGAGGAACATAGGATAGTTTACCTCTCAGACCTGTGGAGATGGAATAAATTTATGTCCAAAGAAGATCTGGAACTCTTCATTGAACACCAGATAGATAATTTTGATTATATTAAGTTAAAAATTTTCTGTACAAACAAAACTAATGCAGACAAGATTAGGAGGGAAGCATCAAATTGGGAAATCATCTTTACATTTAAGGGTTCTGATAAAGGTCTCATCTCTAAGATATATAGAGAATTGTCTCATATTTATAAGAATTCATGCCATTCTCCAATTGATAAATGGTCAAAGGATATGAACAGACAATTTTCAGATGAGGAAATTAAAACTATTTATAATCATATGAAAAGGTGCTCCAAATCACTGTTCATCAGAGAAATGCAAATTAAGGCATCTCTGAGGTACCACTACACACCTGTCAGATTGGCTAAAATGACAGGAAAAGATGAAGATGAATGATGGACAGGATGTGGGAAGACTGGGACACTGATGAATTGTTGGTGGAGCTGTGAACGGATCCAGCCATTCTGGAGAGCAATTTGGAGCTATGCTCAAAAAGTTATCAAACTATGCATACCCTTTGACCCAGCAGTGTTTTTATTGGGCTTATATCCCAAAGAAATCATAAAAGAAGAAGGAAAGGGCCCCACATGTGCAAGAATGTTTGTTGGCAGTCCTTTTTGTAGTGGCTAGAAACTGGAAACTGAATGGATGCCCATCAATTGGAGAGTGGCTGAATAAATTATGGTATATGAATGTTATGGAATATTATTGTTCTGTAAGAAATGACCAGCAGGACGATTTCAGAGAGGCCTGGAGAGACTTGCATGAACTAATGCTCAGTGAAGTGAGCAGAACCAAGAGATCATTATTCACGGCAACAACAATATTATATGAGGATCAGTTCTAATGGACATGACTCTGTTCAACAATGAAATGCTTCAAACCAGTTCCAATTGTTTGGTGAAGAGAGCCATATACACCTAGAGAGAGGGATGTGAAATGTGGACCACAACATAACATTTTCATGTTCTCTATTGAGGTTTGCTTGCATTGTATTTCCTTTATCAGATTATTCTTTCTTGTAGATATGATTTCCCCTGCACAAAAAATGATGCAATAACTATACATATATTTGATTTCTTAAGTATTCTAACATAATTATCATTTAGTGGATATCCTGCCATCTAGGGGAGGGTGGGGAGTAGGGGGAAAAATTTGTAACAGAAAGCTTTGTAAGGGTTAATGTTTAGGAATTACCCATACATATGTTTTGCAAATAAAAAGTATTAAAAAGAAAAAAAGAATCAATACTTACAACCTTGGTAAGACGCGAATCTCACTGTAACATTCCTTATTCAGTCATGCATTATGTATATATGTATCAATGCAAATATGTAAATATGCATTTTGATCAATTATTTCTAATAATAAATTATCTGAAAAGCAATAAGTATTGGTTATCTATATCTCTGAATTTGGATGTTGAGAATAGAAAAAGAGAAATAAAAACTTGATGGGAAAACAGATTTTCTCAATTTTATCAGGGTTGAGGTTCAGAATAATTATTTAATTCAGAAGAATGCTATTTGAATTTTAAGTACTTTTTAAGAATCATATTTACTAGAAAATATAAGTGGCATAGTCCATAGAATATTAGACCTACAACGAAGATGACCTATTTTCAAATCTTATCTTAGATTCTTACTAGCTGTGAAAGCCCTTGACAAGTTACTATTTGCCTCACTTTTCTTAGTTGTAAAATGACATGAAGAAGGAAAGGGCAAATTATTTCAGTGTCTTCACTGAGAAAACCTCAAATGGGTTCATAAAGCATCAAACACTATTGAACTGACAATAGCAAAAATTTATTGGATAGACATTGAGTCTGCTGAGAAGATGAATAGGTAAATGAATTAGTAGCAGATTGATTGAGGATGTTTAGTGTTTGTCCCTGAGAATATGGCACTTTTTATAATACTTTCATAATTCCCAATAAGACAAAAGATGTCAAAAGAAAATGGAAATTCAGAGTCGTGAATAGAAATTCTCTATGAGATCTCTGAGGGAAGAAGTAGGAAACTGATTCCAAGGAAGAAATGTGCAATTAAGAGAAATAGCTAAATTGAACTTTTTTTATCTGACTCTAAACCTCCTTACAAGCTCATCAGAACTTAGGAAACAGACTATTTATTCAGCTTTCAATTAAAACATACTGCTTCATAATACAAAATTTCCAGGGTCTCTGAAATTTCTTTGAAGAATTTCATGTGCCTGAGCAATTATGTCTAAATTCAACAGTTTCTGTCAAACTATGTAGCATGTGTCCACTGACTAGTAAATAACAAAACAGGAAAGAAAATGAGTTGGCCATTCAAAAAGTGAAATAGAAGTTATAATAGAAAAATTGAAAGTAGGGAAGGTAGAAAAACACATTTGTCAAAGAAAATTGAAATGGTTCTCTGGTTCTTCAGACTATATCTCCATTTGCTGCTTGATTTTATATTTTTGAACTATAGCTTAAATAGCAAGGGATAGCAAAAGAAATGTTAGAATAAAAAATAAAGGAAAAATAACAAAAATCGTGAGTATACTATATAAATATGGAAAAGCTCCTATACATCTAGAATTATTTTAAGGGGTTAAGAACTAGATAAATTAAAATAATTGAAAACAATGAATAGTAAGATAAATCAAATGTCAACAGGAGGAAATGGGAAAAATTTAGAGGAAAAATTTTAAAAAATGAAAGAGAAAATGAGTATAGTCAGAACCTGAATAGAATTGTTCTTGTTGTTATTCAAGAAAATCGAATTTTGATTTCTTCTTTCTTTAAGCTAACCTTGGAGTAAAAAATTCCTATGTTCCATTGTTGCCTCTGACACATTGTGATTATGTGACTCTGGGTAACTTAATGTTTCATTTCCCCCAGGCCCTCAAGAAAACAAGACTCCAATCAGGTACTAATTTGTATTGGTGGAAGGAGTTTCTTCAAAAGGAATTCTGTACAGTAATGAAATCACAAGACATAGAGAAAGAGAGAGAGAGAGAAAGAGAAAGAGAGAGAGAGAGAGAGAAGAAAGAAAAATCCTTTTATAATAGCATAATGGGAGGCAAAAAATGCAAATGTCTTTTTATATGATATATTTGGCATTATATCTTTTTTATTAAAGCTTTTTATTTGCAAAACATATGCTTGGGTAATTTTTCAACACTGACCCTTGCAAAGCCTTCTGTTCCAAATTTTTCTCTCCTCCCCCCATTCCCTCCCCTAGATGGCAGGTAGACTACTACATGTTAAATATATTAAAATATATGTTAAATCCAATATATGCATATGTATTTATACAGTTATCTTGCTGCACAAGAAAAATAAGATCAAGAAAGAAGAAAACAGAATGCACACAAACAACAACAGAAAAAGTGACAAAGCTATATTCTAGTTCACACTCAGATCCCACAGGCCTCTCTCTGGATGTAGATGGCTGTCTTCATCACTGAAAAATTGAAACTGGTTTGAATCATCTCATTGTTGAAGAGAAACATGTCTATCAGAATTGATCATCATATAGTCTTGTTGTTGCTGTGTATAATGATCTCCAGGTTCTGCTCATTTCACTTATTGTCATTATATCTTTGTAGAAGATTCTATAAAACTACAGGAAATGTTAGCAGTCCATACGAAATCTCTTTAAATACTCCAAAATAATGATAATGTTTCTCTCACTCCATAAGTCTTATCTTCTCTTTGGGAAAACAGTAATGTCAGCAAACAGTTATGGGAACTTAGAATATATTACACATGCTTATTTTGTTTCCAAATTGTCAATATAATATAGCGTGGTAAAGTGAGGGAAAAAGAAGGCACAAAAAAACCCCAAAACATTTTTTATTGATTTTTGGTTCTTTTTGAGTTTAAGTAGAGACATCAGCAGTGAAATATTCCTAAGAAATTCGAATTGGAAAACAAAAACAAAAACAAAAACATTTGAGTTGTCACATGATACACTACACAAATAGATACAAGTTTCGTTATGGAAACATCTGATCATGTGACTCCTGTAGTCTTCAGAAATATACTGTCTGAAGAGTCTGATTTCATATAGGCAGGACTTTAGATGATCAGGAATCAAAGAAGGGGGAGGGTCCATAAAGGGATAGCTTTGTTGCCTTTTAGGTATAACTAATCTCTAAAATAAGAGAACAGAGAAATCTACCTCTAATAAGATTATGCTCATGAATAAATTGTTTTAAGTTTCTTCTTATTGAAGCTATGTTACACTTTTATGAATATAATTTGAAAAGATAAATGGATACATAGGCCAAAGAATGGCAGAAACATTTCGATTTTCTTTAACAAATATATTTCCCTACTTATCCTACTTTTAATTTTTCTATGATAGCTTATTTATTCCTGGTGGATCTCATGTTTCAATAAACCCATGATACCTCCAATTTCAGTATTCCTTCCATATATATATATATATATATATGTATATATATATACATATATACATATATATATATATATGATCTCTGTACATTTTTTCCCCATTCAGTTGATTCAATTCAATAAGCTTAGTTGTTGTCTTTCCATTACTGAGCAGATTTGAAAAAAACATCAAAAACTAAATGCTTCCTGACCTTTAATGCTTTGAATTCTATTTGGGGAATGAAATATCTATATAAATGAATGAATATAAATCTAATACTCCAACAACCAAATGGATCTAAGGTGTCATCAATTTAG
Organism: Myrmecobius fasciatus; assembly: GCA_023553655.1. NCBI lineage: Eukaryota > Metazoa > Chordata > Mammalia > Dasyuromorphia > Myrmecobiidae > Myrmecobius > Myrmecobius fasciatus. Next base: position 7,627 of record JAJPUD010005087.1, on the reverse strand, counting down.
AAATTCCCCCAATGGTCGACATAACTGGGAGATTGTTGCAATCAACAATTTATTGTTGAATCTTTGTTTAGAACTGTCTAACTTTTGCTGACTGTATTTCAGATTTTCTTGGCAGAGACTGGAGTGTTTGCCATTTCCTTCTCCAGCTCATTTCACAGCAGAGGAAATTAAGTCAAACACAATTAAGTCACTCTGAGGCTGGACTTTAATTCAGGAAGAATAGTCTTCCTGTATATAAGCCTGGTACTTGATCCACTGTACCATTTAGCTGGCATTGACAAATAAGAGCATCTATAAGGCCTTTCCCTTTGGGGGCAGTTATTCTCCTTCCTAGACTCTACACTGAATCCCATCTTTTATCACAGTAAATATTTTTGGTGATTAGACATTCCCTTATTTTCTACCTTGTCTGTTGTTTCTTATGTAAGGATCACTAAATAGAATTATTTCTGTTGCATGTTCCAAGGAACAAGGAATGATACTGACACATGAAGGGGAGAAACACTATTGCAAAATAGACTGTGGGGGTAACCTTTGGTCTTACTGAGCCAACTGTTTTTTGTTTTGTTTGTTTGTTTGTTTGTTTTGTTGTTGTTATAGTTGTTTTACTTTTCATTATTTAAAACCAATACACACAATATATGTTCTTTCTTTACATCTTTCTTTACATTCTTTCAGGCTTTATATCATTCATTCAATAGTGGGATAAAAATATTTGGCAAATTGTTGAATATCATTTTGAAAAGGCATTTATTTGTTCCTCATTATTAACTTCATTGAAGATGCCATCAATTTCTGTATGGATGACCTTCATAAATATTTTGTTAGAAATGGGAGAATAGAATGATAAGTAGCTAGCAACTGATGCTTTATTGGTCCCCCTTTTTTGACTAATGAGATATTTCCTAGTAAAGAAATATGGAGTTATTCTATCCACACTTCAAAATGTTTAGATGAAGAAGGGATGACATTTTACAGGTCATGTAGTATGGAAAACAAAAAGAGAGCAAAAATAAAGTATGAAGAGTCACATAACCCTGTTGAACAAGAAAAGGGCAGAAATTATTTAATTGGGTAAATAACCCGGGTTCAGATGACAGATGTTGACTATGGAACCCTCGGTAGTACATGATTAGTTACTGCAGGCAAAAAAGGTTATAAATTAAATGAAAAATTAAGATCCAAAGTGTTAGAGGAAATTTTGTTAGTGTACTAATTAAAACAGTAATCATCAGTTCCCTTTTCAAAAATAAATAAATATTTAAAAAAAAATGACTTATGTGGACTTTTTTTTAAACATCAGATAACTATATATATATATATATATATTTTTTTTTTTTTTGTAATTTTCATGGTCAAGCCTCAAGGCTAACTGCATCTCTCAATTTCTAATTTTTTTTACAATGATATTAGGGACTTTTAAAAAGGTAAATGAAACCTCCTGTTTTATTTTTTCCCTGCACAAGCATTATGGGGAAGGTGGTAAAAATTAATTTGTTTTGAAAGGACAGGGAGTGGAAGAAGGAGATTATGGTTATTCTACATGCAGATGTGTTGGCTTTTTTAGGAAAAACAGAGAATGGTGGGCAGAGGAGTATGGGGTGCTGGGTGAGCATCTACAGAATTAAGAATATTAATTCATCAGATTTTTACTTTTTATTTTCAAAATATGTGCATAGTTTGCAACATTCACCTTTACAAAATTAGAGAATTAAATAAAACCTACTAGAAACAATTCACAATTTTTTTTCCGATTTTTGTCTCCCTTCCTTTTCCCAATTCTCTCCCCTTGCTATCTAGAGGCAAATAATCCAATATATGTTAAACATGTGAAATTTTTCCATAGATATTTCCATAATTATCATGCTGCACAAGAAAAATCAAATGACAAAAGGAAAAATGAGAAAGAAAACAAAAAGCAAACAAATAACAAGAAAAAAGTTAAAATACTATGTTGTGATCCACACACAATTCCCACAGTCTTCTCTTTGTATGAAGATGGCTCTCTCACCACAAGACCATTGGAACTGGCCTGAATCACCTCATTGTTGGAAAAAAAAAAAACAAGTCCATCAAAGTTGATCATCATATAATTTTGTGGTCACTATATACAAAGTTCTCTTGGTCCTACTCACTTCACTTAGCATCAGTTCATGTAAGTCTCTCTAGGCTTCTCTGAAATCATCTTGCTGATTGTTTCTTATAAAACAATAATATTCCATTATTTTCATATACAATAACTTATTCAGCCATTCTCCTACTGATGGGTATCCACTTAATTTCCAGTTCCTTGCCACTACAAAAAAAGCTGCTACAAACATTTTTGTACATGTGGGTCCTTTTTTTTTCCTTTTTTATGATTTCTTTAGGATTTAAGTCCAGTAGAAACACTGCTGGATCAAAGGGTATGCATGTTTTGATAGCCTTTAAGTACAGTTCTAAATAGCTCTCCAGAATGGTTAGATCAATTCACAATTACACCAATAATATATTATTGTCCCATCCTCTATGACCACTTATGATTATTTTTTCCTGTTTTCTTAGACAATCTGAGAGGTGTGTAATTGTACTTAAGAGTTGTCTTAATTTGCATTTCTCTAATCAATAGTAATTTAGGGCATTTTTTCTTGTGACTAGAAATAATCTTAATTTCTTCATCAGAAAATTGTTCTTATCCTTTGACCATTAATCAATTGGAGAATGGCTTTTATTCTTATAAGTTTGAGTCAATTCTTTACATACTTTAGAAATCAGGCCTTTATCAAAACTCTTGGATGTAAAATTTTCTCCATTTTCTGCTTGCTTTCTAATTTTATCTATATTTTACAAATCTTTTTAATTTAAGATAATCCAAATTATCCATTTTGCATTTCATAATATACTCTACTTCTTCTTTGGCCACAAACTCCTTCCTTTTTCACAGATCTGAGAGGTAAATTGCCCCTAGTTCTTTAAATTTGCTTATAATATGATTTTTATGTCCAAATCATGAACCTATTTTGACCTTATCTTGGTAGAGGATATTAGGTGCTGATCAGTTCGTGGTTTCTGCCATATTATTATCCAATTTTTGTCAAATAGTGAGTTCTCAGTCCATAAGCTGGGGTCTTTGGGTTTATCAAACACTAGGTTGCTATAGTCAATAATTATTGTGTCTTATGAACCTAATCTATTTCAATGATTGATTATTCTATTTATTAGCCAATATCAAATGGTTTTGATGACCACTGCTTTATAATATAGTTTTAGATCTGATATAGCTAGGCCATCTTCATTTGTATTTTTTCTTTAGTTCCTTGTGATCCTTGACCATTTGTTCTTCCAAATGAACATTGTTATTAATATTTCTAGATCTATAAAATAATATCTTGGCAATTTGGTATGACACTGAATAAGTAGATTAATTTAGGTAGAATTATTATTTTTAATATATTAGCTTGCCCTACCCATGAGCACTTGATATGCTTCCAATTGTTTATTTAAAGTCCAATTGACTTTATTTGTGTGGAATGAAATTTGTAATTGTGTTCATATAATTCCTAACTTTGTCTTAGCCAGTAGATTGCAAGTATTTTACATTACCTACAATTATTTTAAATATAATTTTTCTTTGTATCTCTTTCTGCTATACTTTCTTAATAACATATAGAAATGCTGATGATTTTTGTGGATTTATTTTGTATTCTGCAACATTGCTAAAGTTGTTTATTGTTTCTAGTAGTTTTTTAGTTAATTCTCTAGGATTCTCCAAATATAACATCATATCATTTGCAAAGAGTAATAATATTGCTTCCTCATTACCTACTCTAATTTCTTTAATTTTTCTTCTTTTATTGCTAAAGCTAACATTTCTAATGAGATATTGAATAGTAATGGTGATAGTGGGGCATCCTTTTTTTCACCCCTGATCTTATTGTTTTTAATAGGAGTGTTTTATAGGAGTGTTTTTAATAGGATAGGCTGCTGTATTTTCTCAAATGCTTTTTTCTGCGTCTATTGAGAAAATCATATGATTTCTGTTATTTTGACTATATCAATTCTGGGGATGACTTCTGTAATATCTTTGCTAATATTTTATTTAAGATTTTTGCATCAATATTCATGAGAGAAATTGGTTTATAATTTTATTTTTCTGTTTTGACCCTACTTGGTGTCAACACCATATCAGTATCATAAAAAGAACTTGGTAGAACTCCTTCTCCCTATTTTTTTCCTAATAGTTTGCATAGTATTGGAATTAATTGTTCTTCAAATGTTTGGTAGAATTCACTTCTAAATCCATCCAGCCCTGGAGATTTTTTCTTATTGACTTGATTGATAAATTGTTCAATTTATTTTTTTCCAAAATGGGACTATTTAAATAACATATTTCATCCTCTATTAATCTGGGTAATCTCTATTTTTGTAAGTATTCATCTATTTCACTTAGATTATCAGATTTATTGGCATAAAGTTGACCAAAATAGCTCCTAATTTTTATTTTAATCTCATCTTAATTTATGGAAAGTTCACTTTTTCCATTTTGATATCAGCAATTTTATTTTCTTCTTTGTTTTTTTTTTTTCAAATTAGCTAAAGGTTTTTCTTTTTTTTTTTTTTTTTTTTCAAAAAAACATCTTTAAATTTTGCTTATTAGTTCAATAGTTTTCTTACTTTCAATTATATTAATCTTCCCTTTTATTTTCAGAATTTCAAATTTGGTATTTAATAGTGTATTTTTGATCTATTATTTCTTTAGCTTTTCTATCTGCATGCCCAATTCAATGGTCTTCTCTTTCTCTATTTTATACAAGTAAGCATCTATAGATATACAATTTTTCTTAAGAACTAGTTTGGCTGCATTCCATAAATTTTGGTATGTTGTATTATTATTGTCATTCTCTTGAATGAAATATCAATTGTGTCTATGATTTGTTGTTTCACCAACTCATTCTTTAGGATTATGTTATTTAGTTTCTAATTAATTTTTGGTCTATTTTTTCCTGGTCTTGTATTACATATAATTTTTATTGCATAATTATCTGAAAAAAAATGCATTTACTATTTCTGCCTTTCTGCTTTGATTTTGAGGAATTTATGTCTTAATACATGGTCAATTTTTGTGAACCACAGTTCACAGTTCACCATCCCTGTTTTTTTTTTTTGTTGTTGTTGTTGTTTTTATTTTTACATCAGCTAAAGCATAATAGATTCTGCTCCAGACTTTTACCTTTACTCTGTATGTATCACTTTGTTTTAATGTGTTTCTTGTAAACAATATATTGTAGAATTCTGACTTTTAATCTGGTCTGCTACCCTCTTCTATTTTATGGGAGAGTTCATCCCATTTGAATTCACAGTTAGAATTACTAATTCTGTATTTCCCACCATCTTATTTCCCCCAACTTATACTTTTTATTTTCTTTCCCCCCTTTCCCTCTGACCAAGTGTTTTGCTTCTCATCACTCAATTATCCCTCCCCTTTTACAGCCTCTTTCCTTTTCTTATCCTTTTCCCCATTCTGCTTCTTTTCTCCCTTTTATTTAGCCTCCCACTTTCCTTTCCCCCTTTCCCTCCTCCTTCTCTATAGTGTAAACCAAGTTTCTCTATCAACTAAATATGCCTGATATTCACTCTTTGAGCCAGATCTGAAGAGATTAAGGTTCACAGAATGCTCATTTCCCTCATTATTTTCCTTCCATTGCAAGAGGTTTTTGTTTGACTCTTCATGTCATATAATTTAGCCCATTTTACCACCATTTTCCTTTTTTCTAATATAATCCATTTTTCACCACTAGTTTCTTTTTTATGTCATCACAATAAAATGAAATTATATCTATATCCACTAAGTATATCCCTGAAAAGAAAGAGTTCTCACAATTTTAACATATCATATTCCAATAGAGGGATGTAAACTTTTTAACCTTTAAAAAACATATTTTTTTTCTTTTCATGTTATCTTTTTATACTTCTCTTGAATTCCATATTTGAAGACCAGATTTTCTGTTCACTTGTGCTCTTTTCATCAAAAATAAATGAAAATCCTGTATTTCACTGAATGCCAATCTTTTACCCTAGAAAATAATGCTTAATTTTTCTACCTAGTTGTTTCTTAGTTGCAGACTAAGCCATTTTGCCCTCCAGAATATCATATTCCAGGCCTTTGATCCTTTAAAGTGAAAGCTGGTAGGTCCTGGGTAATCCTGATTGTGACTCCTCGATATTTGTTTGTTTCTTCTCGTAGTATTTTTTCCTTTAGTTTATAATCCTGAAATTTAGTTATGATATTACTTCGAGTTTTCACTTTGGGGGGATATGATTGGTGGATGGCTATATTACCTTCTCTTTTTAGGACATCAGGTCTCTTTCCTTGATTATTTCTTGAAAGATGTTATCTGCATTTTTTTTTCATTGTGGTTTTCAAATAGTTTAGTAATTCTTAGATTGTCTCTTTTGGATATATTTTCCAGATCAGTTGTTTTTATGATGAAATAGTTTATATTCTATTCTATTTTTTAATTTTTTTGGTTTTACTTGACTGATTCTTGATGTCTCCTTGAGTCATTCACTTCCATTTGTTCAATTCTAATTTTTAATGAATTATTTTCCTGCATAGCTTTTTTTTAATCTCCATTTGAAATTGGCCAATTGAACTTTTTAATTTTTTTTAAAGCTTTTTATTTGTATAACATATATATGGGTAGTTCCCCAACATTGATCTTTACAAAGTTTTCCATTACAAATTTTACCCCCAGTCCCCTCCCCTCCCCTAGATGGAAGGAAGTCCACTACATGTTAATAATGTTGAAATGCTTGAGAAGTTATGCAAGAAAAATCCTATCTACAAGGAAAAAAAGGATCAGAGAAAGACAACACAATGCAAGCAAATGTCAATACAGATCATGAAAATGTTACGTTGTGGTCCATATTTCATTTCCCTCTCTCTGGGTGTATATGGTTTTCTTCAGTGAACAATTGGAACTGGTTTGAGACAATACTTTATTGCAGAGAGCCATGTCCATCAGAATTGATCATCATGTAATACTGTTGTTGCTGTGTATGATGATCTCCTGGTTCTGCTTATTTCACTCAGCATCAGTTCATGAAAGTTCCTCCAGGCCTCTCTGAAATCGTCCTGCTGGTCGTTTCTTACAGAGCAATAATATTCCATGACATTAATATACCATAATTTAGTCAGCCACTCTCCATTTGATGGGCATCCATTCACTTTCCAGTTTCTAGCCACTACATAAAGGGCTGCCACAAACATTCTTGCACAGGTGGGTCCTTTTCCCTCCTTTAATATCTCTTTGGGATATAGGCCCAGTAGAAACACTGCTGGGTCAAAGGGTATGCACAGTTTGACAACTTTTTGAGCATAGCTCCAAATTGCTCTCCAGAATGGTTGGATCCATTCACAGTTCCACCAACAATGTATTAGTGTCCCAGCCCTCCCACATCCCCTCCAACATACCTCGTTATCTTTTCCTGTCATTTTAGCCAATCTGACAGGTGTGTTGTGGTACCTCACAGTTGTCTTAATTTGCATTTCTTTGATCAATAGTGATTTGGAGCAACTTTTCATATGACTAGAGATGGTGTTAATTTCATCATCAGAAAATTGTCTGTTCATATCCCTTGACCACTT
>JAJPUD010005086.1:159500-171478 GCA_023553655.1 Myrmecobius fasciatus | reverse complement strand
TTCTCCCTTATCATTCTTGAGACTAACAATTTGATTTTCCTCTTTCCTTTTTCTGATCAAATTAACTAAAGGCTTATCTATTTTGTTGGTTTTTTTTTCATAAAACCAACTCTTAGTTTTATTTATTAATTCAATAGTTTTCTTATTTTCAATTTTATTCATTTCCCCTTTTATTTTTAGAATTTCCAATTTGGTATTTAATTGAGGGTTTTTAATTTGTTCTTTTTCTAGTTTTTTAATAATAAGCCCAATTTGTTGATTTTTTCTTTCTCTATTTTATGCAAGTAAGCATCTAGAGATATAAAATTGCCCCTTATAACCACTTTGGCAATATCCCACAAATTTTGGTATGTTGTCTCATTATTGTCATTCTCCTGGATGAAATTTCTGATTGTGTCTATGACTTGCTCTTTCACCCATTCAGTCTTCAGGATTAGATTATTTAATTTCCAATTAAATTTTGGTCTATTTTCTCCTGGCTTTATATTGCATGTGAGTTTTATTGCATCACGATCTGAAAAAGATGCATTTACTATTTCTGCCTTTCTGCATTTGATTTTGAGGTTTTTATGCCCTAATACATGGTCAATTTTTGTATAAGTTCCATGGACCGCTGAGAAAAAAGTAAACTCCCTACTGTCTCCATTCAATTTTCTCCATAGATCTATCATACGTAACTTTTCTAACAATTGGTTTACCTCCCTAATTTCTTTCTTATTTATTTTGTGGTTTGATTTATCTAATTCTGAGAGAGCAAGGTTGAGATCCCCCACTAGTATACTTTGGCTGTCTTGTTCTTCTTGCATCTCTCTTAATTTCTCCCCTAGGAATTTGGATGCTATTGCACTTGGTGCATATATATTTAGTATTGGTATTGCTACATTATCTGTGGTACCCTTTAATAAAATATAGTTTCCTTCCTTATTTCTTTTGATTAGATCTATCTTGGCTTTTACTTGATCTGAGGTAAGGATTGCTACCCCTGTTGTGTTTTTTTTTTTTTTTTTTTTTTTTTTTTGTTCACCTGAAGTATAATAGGTTCTGCTCCAGCCTTTTACCTTCATCCTATATGTGTCACTATGCTTTAGATGTGTTTCTTGTAGACAACATATTGTGGGATTCTGGCTTTTAATCCAGTCTGATATCTGCTTCCACTTTATGGGAGAGTTCATTCCATTCACATGCACAGTTAGAATAACTAATTCTTTATTTCCTGCCATCTTCTTTACCCAAGTTATGTTTTTCCCTTTCCTTTCCCCTTTCTCCCTTCCCCCCTCCTCAGTATTTTGCTTTTGATGACCCCCTCCCCCAAACAATCCTCCATCCGTTAGGTCCCCTCCTCCTTTTTTTACTCCTTTCCCCTGATTCTTCTATTTTCCCTTCTATTAGTTTATCCCTTTCTTTTCCTCCTTTCCCTCCCACTTCCCTCTAGCAATGGACAAGTTTTTCTGTGAAATCAAAAGTGTCTGATATACACTTTTAGAGCCCAACCTGATGAGAGTAAGATTTACACAATGCTCATCTCCCTCCCTTCTTTCTCTCAATTATATTAGGTTTTCTTTGCCTCTTCATGAGATTTTACCTTATTTTTACCTGCTTTTTTTTTAAATCTTATTTTACCACCTTTTGCCTCTTTCCCACAGCATGATAACCTTTCCCCCTCCAGTTTTCTTTTTCATCGAAGTAATATCTAATTATACCCCCAATCTTTAAGTATCCCCATAGTAGAAATAAAGTTCTCAAGATTTTACCTTGTTTTTACCTCCTTTTTTAAAAAAAATCTTATTTTACCACCTTTTCCCTCTTTTCCCCAGTATGATAACCTTTCCCCCTCTAGTTTTCTTTTTCATATTATCAAAGTAATATCTAGTTAATTATACCCCCAAACTTTAAGTATCCCCATAGTAGAAATAAAATTTTCAAGAATCCTTTCCTTTTTACCTTTTTATGCTTCTCTTGAGTTCTGTGTTTGGAGGTCGAATTTTTTGTTCAGATCCAGTCTTTTCATTAGAAATAGGTGAAATTCACCTATATCATTAAATGACCATCTTCTTTCCTGGAGGATAATGCTTATTCTAGCTGGGTAGGTTATTCTTGGCTGTAATCCAAGTTCCTTTGCCTTTCAGAATATCTGGTTCCAGGCCCTTCGATCCTTTAATGTAGAGGCTGACAGATCGTGTGTGATTCTAATTATTGATCCTTGGTATTTGAATTGTTTCTTTCTAGCTGCTAGCAGAATCTTTTCCTTGGTGCGATAGTCCTGAAATTTAGCCACAATATTCCTTGGGGTTTTAATTTTGGGGTCTCTTTCAGGAGGTGATCGGTGAATTCTTTCAATGGTGATTTTGCCTTCTGATTCTACAACCTCAGGGCAGTTTTCTGTTAGGACATCCAACTCTGATCATGGCCTTCTTACCTTGTAATATCCTCTGCTGGACCTGCTTCTGCTTTCTTCTCCCACTGGTGAGTTCCTCCTGAAGACTCCATTTTTGGAGGCTGGTCCACTTTCATTCCCTTTCCCTCCAGACTTCAAGCTGAGCACCTTTGTCTCCATCTTCTCTCATCCTCCCTTTCCCTCTATTCCTTTTGCGTGTTGGCTTCCTTCATTAGAATATGCTATGCGGTGCTTAAAATTGAACCCTATACTCCAGATGTAGACAGTAAGGTAATTCCCTTCCTTGAAATGTGGCACAGAATGGTGAAATTGATAGGGATGAATTCATGAAAACCCAGGCCAAAATCCCAATTTTGATACTCAATGATTGAGAAATCATGGCCAACTTATGTAGCCTACCAGGGTGTCAGCTCTTACAAGACTGCTAAGCTTCCTTCTGTCTTCAAACTTTTGATCTTCTGACCTTTCCTGGGTCACATCAGAAGCTATCTATGTTGGATGACATGAACTCATCACTATCATCATCATCTTTATTACTATCATCATTATCATCATCTTCATCATCATCACTACTACCATTATCATCTCTTCTTGATTTTCATCATCAGCACTATCATCATCTTCTTCTTCTTCATCCTCATTACCAACATCATTTCTTCATGACCAACATCACCACTATCAACACCACCTCCACCAACATCACCACCATTATTATCACAACAATAATCACACGTGTATGAATAATTCACATTTCCATGATTAGTTGAGCTGTTTGGAGAAAATTCAGGTCTATTAAGCTATTTAATCTTTGTAACTGCCTCAAAATAAGTATAACAAGCATTCCTCACTTTTCAGGGGCCCCAAGGAGGGAAATGATTTGCTCAAGATCACACCAAAAATGAGTGGCTAAACTGGGACTAGACCCTTTTGTATCCTGACTTTTAGTGTTCTTTCTAGTACTGATTCTAAATCCCAGATGCATCCTGGGGATTTTGTGAATCCTGATAAATTTCTCAACTGGTTATGTCTGTTTATAAAAAAACAACAACAGCATCAACAAAAATCTGCTTACAGAATCCCAACAATACATGATGTCTCTTAGCTGGAGAGCTCGGAATCATATAACAAGGATGAAGCTCATGCAAACCTATATAGAAATTAAATCCGCAATCTGGGCATACAGCTGTTTGACAAGTGATAATTAACTGCTGACAATATAATTTCAGTTTTGATGTGAGCTTGTTTTTCGTTAAAAAGTAATCAAAGAGATATTTGCATCAAGGAGCCTGGCCAACCACCAGAGGAGAGCTTGGCTCCATTTCCTGACAGATTTAAAGAACTGGCCTTCAGAATCCATGCCCTGCTGGGGTGGCCCAAAAGGGGTAGAGAGAGGACACAGTAGGATGCCCTCTACTGAGGGGCATTTGTGTGTTTGTCCTCCAGAGTTGCAAAGCTGCTTTTTTCAAGGTGTCCCATGCCTACAATTGGTAAAATCAAAGGGTTATGATTTCTCAAAATGTTGGAACTGAGAGGAACCTTGGAACATGGACTATTAGAGCATGGAATATGAGTTAGAAGACAACTCAGAAAAAAAAAATTGTCATAGCTGGGAGGGTCCTTAGAATCCAGAATGTCAGAGCTGGGAGGAATCTTAGAACCCAGAGTGTTAGAGCTTGGAGGGACCTTAGAACCCAAATATCAGAGCTGGAAGGAACTTTAGAACCCAGAAGGTCATAGCTGGGAGGAATCTTAGAACACAAAATGTCAGAGCTAGAAGGGCTTTAGAATCTAGAATGTCAGAGCTTGATGGAATCTTAGAACTCAGAATATCAGATGGAAAGCCCTTTAGAACTTAGAATGTCAAAACTTGGAGGAACCTTAGAACCCAGAATGCCAGAGCTGGGAGGAACTTTAGAATTATGAATTTCAGAGCTGGGAAGGCTGTTAGAATCCAGGACTCTTAAAACAGAGTATGTCAGAGCTGGGAGGGTTCTTAGCACTTAGGACACGAGCTAAAACCTTAGAAAACAGAGCATTCTATTGTAGAATGTGAGAACTAAAAAGGATTTTAAAATATAGAACATCAGTGCTGGAATGGATTTTAGAAAATAGAATGTCAGAAACTGAGGAACCTTAGAACACCTAATATCAGAGCTAGAAAAGATCTTAGATACTGGAGTTCTTACTCTGAGGTCCATGAACTCATTTTAAATATCTTTACAGATGCGTTTCAAAATAATTGGTTTCCTATCTAATCCTGTATATTATATTTTATGCATTTTGAAGCATTCTGAGGAGTCCATAGGCTTCACCAGACTGCCAGAAGGAGCCATGACATTAAAAAGATTAAGAACCTCTGCCTCAGAACATCATGTTAGGATATTGATTCTATATATGTATATAATTTATTTGTGTTTAATTGTAGCCTTCTTGGGGCATGTGGGGGGGGAGTAAAGGGGAAAAAAAAGGAGTAAAAAATGTTGAGGTTGCAAAAGGGGCACCTCACAGGTTTGGGGTCCCAGACTGGTTTTCTGAGGTCTCTCAAAAGAATTTTTAGGCTTGAACCCATATCCTTCCCAAGGGGCATACTTTTATTGCAATGGTAACATAATTATAAAGCAGGCTTAAATTCTAAGGGAATTCCACAAAGAAATAGAAGCAGGGAGATATATTTATCTAGCTTTCAATCATATATATATTAATTCTATAATTTATACATAGGAAGGAGTAGTCTCTGAAATTTGGTTCTCTTGACAAGATCTTATTGACAAGATTATCAGTCAGCAATGAATTGAGGAATGGTTTTATTCACTATTGTCTCAGGAGTTTGACCAGTGGAGTTTCCTGAGGCAGACTATGTGACTAAGGAGTGGTCAGACACTGGGTGTGGGGGTTTCCCGAGGCAGATTCCAAAGCTAGAAGATTTAGGACTACTCATTTATTGTTAGAGCAGAAGCCCCCAAAGTCAGGGTACCACAAAATCATATTACATCAAAAAATACACAGCAGAGAACAAAAGAAAACCTACAAGGAAGGAAAGAAAAAATGGACAACAAATATTACACATTACACAATGTGTAATATTTATTATATAGGCTTTTTTGAAATGGAAATTTATTTTCATATTTTGAATCCTCTTGTGTTCTGCAGTACATATGGCAATGTTTTCATTTTTTCTGTTTCTTTTTCTTTTTCTATTTTGTGTTTAAGTTTCAAATAAATGAATAAACTTGAAAAAATAAATATTGACTCTAAATTGAAGGAACTTGGAGATCATTTAACTTAACCTTATTTCATGACTGATAAAATATAGGCACTTCCTTCTTTCACTGTATCCTTGAGACATAAGCCATCTGGTACAGGTTATACATGTGCAATACTGTAAATTAAGAAAGAGTATGCTTCTGTCTGTATTCAGATGACATTTCTTTCTCTAGAGCTGGAGAGCATTTTTCATCATGAGGTCCTTTGAGATTGGTTTGGATCATTGTATTGCTGAGGAAAGCTAAGTCATTCACAGTTCTTCATCATACAATATTGTATGTTTCTATGAGTAATGCTATTCTGGTTCTTTTCACTTCACTTTGTATGAGTTCATAGAAATCTTTTGAGGTTTTTCTGAAATTATCCTACTTGAAGCACTGATAGGATTGCAACATGCCCTGAAGCAAGCAGGGAAGAGCACTGATAGAATTACTTCAGCCAGATGTGAGCTTTTTGTTTTTAAGTATGCCTTTTGTTCAAGTGAAATTTTGATTACAGTCCCACCCCAGATAGAGGTCTCTAGAAACCCCACCTTTACTATATCCAATCAGGAAGCCAGGTTATGATGTCAAACCCCTGGGATTATATTTCCCTACAAAAATTCTGCTCATACTATAGATGTTTGCTAATTTCTCTATGAATTTAGCCCACCAGTCAGTGGTGAACTCATTATTGCAAACTCCTTTTTAGGGTTAGTGCCAGTCAATGGTATACTCCCACCTCATGACATCTTTCTCCTTGTTACAGCTAACTCCTTTTGGGGTTGGTCCACTTGCTAAGCATCACAAAACCTAAAACCTAATAGGAACCTAAACTCCTTTTAGAGTAAGCCCCATAATCCTCCACTTGTCATGCTTTAAGGGAGTTTTCCTCCTGGTTGATTGTGAGTTCTACCAAGGAATTTGTCTTTCTCTTGTTAATTACTAAAACCCCTTTCCTCACTAAACTTTAGGAATTTAGCCTGTGAATGGGATGGTAACAACCACTAACACAATCAGGAGTATGAGTATAAATGCAAGAAAAAGTTTCTTTCTTTCTCATGACAAAGTATGCAGTCTCTGACAAACAAATTGTGGTTTCACACTCACACACACACACACACACACACACACACACACACACAAGTAAGAAGCAGTTGATTTTCATTCCCTAATGGGAGCTCTCCTCCCCAACCTGTGGCCTCTTTCCCTATTGGCTAGAGTTTCTAAAACACAGTTAACAGTGGAAAGTTAAGGGCAAAGAACAAAAGATTCTTTTTAAATCTCAGACCACCATCCCTGATTACAAAATCCAGTCCCTGCCCCTAAAGAGTTTACATTCTTACATTCTTTGGGGGGAGATAATCTCCACCCCTGACCACTCTTCTGTGTCCAGGTGAGTTTCAACCCTCCAATTCAAGTCCCATTTCTTCAATTCAACCTTTACAACTGTGGAAACCAAACAAATGTCCATCCATTTCTCACACCTGGTATTAGCAATGTAATGAAATCTTTGCTTCTTACTTTGGAGGATGCTTAAGTTTACAGATTCTTTTGATACAACTCATAATACTGGTCCATAACACACTTCTAGAGTATCAGCACATAACTCATCATTTTGGTGGTCTGGTAAAGGTAAAGTCTGACTGTACCCTGTAACCTCAACAATTCCTTATAGCACAATAAGATTCCATTATACAACTTGATCTTTTCCCCAACTGATGGACATTCTCTTGATTTCCAATTCTTATCATCATAAAAAGAAGTGCTACAAATATTTTTGTACAATGGGAGAAATATCTCATATTAATAGTCAATTATTAAAATTGGGGAGACCCCAGCTTTCCCTCCCACTCCCATCTTATTTCCTTGTTCAAGGACAGGGCTGATGGAAGTTAGGTAACATTCTCCTTATCCTAGGTATTGCTACTCCACTCAGCTAGATCAGACTTCTTATCTAAGGCAAAACTCCTATAAGTAAAAATCTTCTGCTCAGGCTTGGGTGAGGGTTAAATTCTTTGTTTACTTGGCTCAAGGCTGGGGGTAATTTAGAGGTAAGAGACATAATCTAAGTTCATTTGAATAGGTTCAGCCTCTAGTGTTATTCATTTTCTCAGTTACTATCCAAATAGAACTTTTCACCATTCTCCAAAACAATCCTCTTCCAATGGGCATATAAACTAGAGCCCTCCACCATGATTGTCTTTAGTCTCAGAGAGAACAATAAACATGCTGACATATTAATGCAATTATTAAATTATCTAAAAATAATGGCTCTTGAATTTTTTAAATGACATAAGTAGGTCCTTTTCTTTTAAAAAAAAATCTCTTTAGGATATAAATCTGGCAGTGGTATTGCTAGATCAAAGGGTATGCACAGTTTTATAGACCTTTGGACATAGTTCCAAATTGTTCTCCAGAATGGCTGGATTAGTTCACAACCCCACCAACAGTGTATTAGTGTCCTAGTTTTTTTTATATCCCTCCAACATTTGTCATTTTCCTTTTTCATCAAATTAATCAATTTGATTGGTGTGAAGTGGTACTTCAGAGTTGTTTTAATTTGCATTGCTCTAATCTATAGGGATTTAGAGCATTTTTTCAAGTGACTATAAATGGTTTTGAATTCTTTGTCTGTTCTTCCTTTGACCATTTATCATTTGGGGAATGACTTGTACACTTATAAATTCAACTCAGTTCTCTAATTATTTGAGAAATGAGGCCTTTATCAAAGAAATTTGATGCAAATTTGCCCCAGTTCCAGTTTTCAGTTTCCCCTCTAAATTTCATGATGTTGGTTTTCTTGTACAAAACCTTTTAATTTTACACAATCAAAACTATCCCTTTTACAATTTATAAAGCGCTCTCTATTTTGTTTGGTCCTAAGTTCTTCCTTATTCATAGATCTGATAGGTACATTATTTTTTGCTTTGCTAATGTGCCTATGATATTATTCTTTGTGTGTAAATCATATACCCATTTTGACCTTATGTGGGTATATGGTATGAGATTTTGGTCTATACCTAGTATCTGCCATACTCTTTTCCAGTTTTCCCAGCAGTTTCTGTCAAATAATCAGTATTTGCCCCCAAAATTTGGATCTTTGGGTTCATCATATAGTAGATTATTATGATCATTTACTATTATGTACCTAATCTATTTTACTAATCCATTAGCTAGTACAAGATTATTTTGGTAATTATCACTTTATAATACAGTTTGATACACACACACACACACACACACACACACACACACATATATATTTCACATAATGGCCCTTCAGATATCTGAAAACAGCTAACATATCTTCCTATGTCTTTTTGTCCTCAGACCTAATATCTCTAGTTCCCTAACCTAATTCTCATAAGATGTAATGTTGTGATCCTGCACTGTGCTAGTCAATTCTCTGGAATTTCTGCAATTGGTCAATGTTTTCCCTAAAATGTGTCATCCAGAATTGAACACAGTACTCCAGATGTAATCTGGTTAGGACAGAGTACATTGGGTCTAATCAACTTCCTAGACCTTGGCATTATGCCCATTTTCATACTGCCTAAGATTCCATTAGCTTTTTTGATTGTTATGCTGTCATCTCAAATTTTGCCTATTTTAAAAATTTTATTTTATTTTAAATTTATTTTATTATTTATCTTCTTATTTTATTATTTTTAAAAACATATGATCCAAGTTAGACATCATTTTTTTCTTTTAGGTTTATTAATTTACTAAGTAGATTTATTCCTCCACATCGATTAATAAATCTGCTATGATGGTGAGGCTATGATAGCAGAGTATCTAGGAAGCAGTATAGTAAGGAGCTCCTTTCCCCAAATTCCTCCAAACAGATCTGCAACATGTTACAAATGGAAAATGAAAGACAAAGCTTCCCTGAGTCATTTTTCCAGCTCACATATGCATAAGGAGACATACAAAGAAGTGTGTGGTCACTGGAAAAAAGGACTTAGTACACCACAGGAAGAGCAGGTCAGCATCCAAGCAGAAGTTATGAATCAGGGAAAGTAGTTCCAGACCCATGCCAGAGCACCTCTAAATTTTGATTGATGAGGACAGGTATGCACTGAAAGCTTTGCTATCCACTGCCCAGTTTTGAATCACAGACCCAGAGTGGACTAAATTTTCCATGCTTCCTTCTCACCCAGATCCTGGGTGTCATACCAAGAGAAAAGCAAATTCAGAAACAACAACAATGTGACTCAGACCCTGGAACTTACAAAGGTGTATCAGTTCTAGCCTCTAACCCAGGATGAAGCCTATAGAGGAATAACTAGGACAGGAATCCTAGATCAAAAAGGGTGACTATAATTCTATCACTCATAACCAACAGAGCTTTCTAGTAAGTGAATGTGTCAGAGTTCAGTAGCACTATTCTCTTGCTTAGATGCAAATTCAGATCAAGAGCTTGCAAAACTCAGACTAGGGAGTCAGAAATCAGAATTTTTTCTGAATCAGACCACATTGAGAGCAATGAGAATTTGCAGACCTCCAACCTGAGTGGTTCCTGAGATTCTGGAACAATATAACACTTGTTATCCACTAACAAACATAAACAAAAGCAGAGCTGAGATGGTGTAGTAAAGTCAGGGACTTATCTGAGCTCTTCCAAATTTACCTCTAAACAATTTAAAAACAATTCCACAAAACAGATTTTGGAGTGGCAGAACCAGGTGAATTAATTTTCCAGACCAGTACAACTTAGAAGATCAGCAAGAAAGACCTGTCTTATTGGGATGAAAGTGGAGTGAAGTCCAACTCAGGCTGAGCCCCAGAAAACCAGCAACCAGTCTGGATAGTGGGATGGGGGGCAGCCAATTCTTCAGTAATGGTTTTGGACTCTCAGTCCACAGATGGTAAGGAGGTTGGAGGATTGGTCATATGGAGATTACAGGGGACTCTTTGATGGCACTGGGTACAGGCTCCTGTTGTAGTCTCAGGGCAAGGAAAAGGAACACTAACATGCTAGATCATGTGGTCATGGGGGTACAGAGGATCTGGGCACAGTTCTACAGTAGAAAAGAATGCTTGTGGTCACTCACAGACCACAGATCAGATCAAGAGAACAATGATCACACCTCTCCCTAGATCATATCATTTTAGAAAAACTGAAAACTTATCGACTTCCAGAATTAGCTCGGAAAAATGCTGAAATTTAGGACAATACCCGCTTACCCCAGAAGTAAAGCCCAACTTTAACATAAAGTTAAAAGTCAAGAAATTTGTTGGAAAAAGAGCAAATGTCAGATAAAGAACCTGACTACAGAAAGTTTCTGTGGTGACAGGGAAGATCAAAATATAAACTCAAAAGAAGACAACAAAATCAAAATAGCTACAGCCAAAGCCTAAAGAAAAATTGCAAATTGTATTCAGGCTTAAAAAAAGAATTCCTGGAGGAACTTAAAAAAGGTTTTTAAAAGTCAATGAGAGAGGTAGAACAGAAATTGGGAAAAGAAATGAAAGTGATGCAAGAAAACCAGGAGAAAAGGGTCAAGTTTGTTAAGGAGGCAAAAAAACACTGAAAAAAAATAACACCTTAAAAAATTGGGGTAAGTAAAATGGTAAGTGAAGTTCAAAAATCCATTGAAGAGAACTTAAAAAATAGAACTGGTCAAATGAAAAAAGATGTACAAAAAAATCGCTGAAGTAAAGACTACCTTAAAAAGTAGAAGTGAACAAATGGAAAAAGAAAGAGTTTGATGAAGAAAATAATTTCTAAAAATAGAATTGGGCAAGTGAAAGTTAATGACTTCATGAGACATCAAGAAACAATAAAACAAAACAAAAGAATTAAAAAAAATTAGGAGAAAATGTGATTATCTCTTTGAAAAACAACTGACCTGGAAAATAGATCAAAGTGAGATAATTCAAGAATTACTAAACTAATGAAAGCCATGATAAAAAAAAAGAAAGAAAAAGAAGTCTAGACATTATCTTTCAAGTAAAACTGCCCTGATATTCTAGAATCAGAGGATAAAATAGAAATTAAAAGAATTGGCCCATCATCTCCTGAATGAAATCCTCAAATGAAAACTCCCAGGAATATCCAGAGATACCAAGTCAAGAAGAACATATTGCAAGCAGAAAGAAACAATTCAAATATTATAAAGAGACAATCAGGACAATACAAAATTTAGTAGCTTATACATTAAGGGATCAGAGGGATTGGGATATACCATTCTAGAGAGTAAAGGAGCTAGGATTACAATCAAGAAAAATTTACCCAGCTTTCCCTGCAAGAGAAAAAAAAAAGATATTTAATGAAACAGAGAACTTTAAAGCATTCCTAATGAAAATACCAGAGCTAAATAGAAATCAAATGCAAG
>JAJPUD010005086.1:118175-151073 GCA_023553655.1 Myrmecobius fasciatus | reverse complement strand
CTATCTATCTATCTATCTATCTATCTATCTATCTATCTATCTATCTAGAGTTTTCTCCCTTCATTTTTCTCCAAGGAAAACTTTGATTCCTGCCAAAAATGAAGTAGGAGTTTGGGGCAGAAGCTGATTACTCTGCTTTTCTTAGAGAGAAGGGGTACTTAGCTAGAATTATATCCATTCGTTCCCTTAAATATTTGTTAGTCTAGAAATAACTTTTACAAATTATCTATTTCCTCGATTGCTATACCTAATGAGAAAGGAGTGTCTTAAGCTTTATATCCAAGGCTTTATTCCCTTCCCACAAGTTGTGCAATGAACAAAAAACAACTAATAGCAAATAAGCTCTTTCCCCCAAACAGATGGCAAATAAAAATCAGAGAAAATATGTCTATGAGAACAAATATCAGAAAATATATGGAGTGAATGAGCTTTCCCATTGGGAATGTGATAACTCAGCTCAACTAAAAGGGGGAATCTTAGTTCTCAACCAGAGGGAAATTATTCAGTGTCTAGTGTAGTCATTGAGGACATGACTGAAGTGTATGTGTGTGTGTATGTATGTGTATATATACATATATACATATACACATATACATATATACATGTATATAAAACATAAATATGATGTAATTGGAAGTAATTTTAGAGGGAAGGGATTAATATCAAGGAGGATTGAAAAGGATTTCATCCAGAAGATGGAATTTTAGCTGAGATTTGAAGGAATTCAGGGAAACCAGAAGGTAGAGATGAAAAGGGAGACACTAGTATATCTATGAGGGGATGGAGGAAGGAAAATCTTCTGCATCATGGGAGGACATATTGCCCTAGAAAAGGGTTATTATGAGGTTAGAGCAGTGAATGCTGAGGGAGAAGATGAAAAGATAAAGGTGCAGAACATTAACGTGTATATTGTCATCTTTTTCACGCTCCATTGTCTGGATCTATCTTATTTTTGTCCTGTGTTAATGTCCTCTTTGACCATCGAAAGCCAATAAAAGTGTGATGCTTGCAAAATAAAGGAACCAATTTTGGTAATCTCAGGTCACCTCCACATCATGACAAGCCCACAAGAGGAAGATGACTAGAAAAGTGTTCATGTTGAAAAGATGGGCTTTTTTGACAAGGAAAAACTGGAGATCATTGGAAGACCCTGCCATTTTCCAAATGCAATCCAGCTAATCTTTTCTTCTTATCCAATATTGGGCCCTAGCTCATTTTCAATCTGCAGTATCTAACAGTTTTTCTAATATGTTGACTCAGATGGAGTAACTCCATGGACCACACATCCAAATGAATGGAATTTGTCCAATTGGATTTTTCTGTATTGGCTATGAGATCTATTTTTTGCCTACCACAGATCTAGTTGAAGAAGAACTCTAAGATTATCTCCCATTTTTACTATATATCTCTTATATGCACTCTATTTGAGTCTCCAAGACTATTTGCCTAACCAAGTTAAATGTTCTTGTTTCTGTAAAATTCATGTCAGTCTTGTGAGGTAGGGAAGCATTTATCTTCTCCAGTTACTGGATTAAAAAATACAAAAGAAAGCATGAGTCAGTCAGACATAATCCCAGAGCATTCAATCAAGAGTCAATAGACTTGGCTTATTTAGTCCAAGATTTGTTGCTAAATTACTATGTGAGTTTGAATAAATCTCTTCCCCTTTCTGGCCCTCAATTTCCTCATCTGTTAAAATGAAGGGGTTACTAGATCATCACTAATGCAACAGATAAATATGTAAATGCATATTTATCTCAGTCTGCATATGACATGTGGTCCCCCTAGCAGTCAGAGATATAATCTGTGCCTTAAAAGTAGATTGTCTGTTACTCAAATATTTGCCCTTTTCCTTCTAGGTTCAACTTAGGATTTTTTATTAATTATTACTTATCATTCGTGGGTAATAGCCTACATGCAATCAAACCTCAAAGTTATGGCTAAGGTCATAACAGTTTTTATTAGATTGGAGAAAAGCATAGTAAGATACAGGATCATGGTATACATGGATCTATCTGAGGGTGCAACAACTCAGTTTTCTTTTAATTCCAACTTCCCTTCCAATTTACTATTGTTTTTTGTTCTTTCTTCAATGCCCTAAATTGTGTGTGAGAGAACTAACCTGGAATTCTGGTGTTTTATGATCAAACTTTCATCTCCAAGGGAAAAAAAAAGAATACATGAAGTTTAAATTCACAACAAGTTGCAGCTCAGAGGCTGAATAAATCAGCGGGAACATTTAAGTCACAGCTCCCTGGGTGAATAAAAAAGTAGGATTTCCAGCTTGAGGGTTCCCCAGCCATGTTGGGCACTATTTTAGCTCTACAAGAAGGCAGCTTTTCTCTTGCTAGAGCTTAAAAATTTTTCTTGGTCTCATGGTAGTTCCCAGGGAACAGGAAATAAGAAGGGAGAGCTTTCCAAGTCTTAAATTTGGGTGAAAAGAAAGATGCAGAAATAGTTAGCTGTGCTTTTGGTAGCAATCATGTTAACCATTTTTCTTTCTGTCCTTTCACTTTCAAAACTCCCCATATGCTGTGCCCCACATCTGCAATCATGGCCTCAAGTTAATCCAGTCAGTCCGATCTCACATGGAAGGAACATCAACTCCAATTATTTGAGGCTACTGCTGCAAGCCCATTCTCCACTCTCATTAGAGCAGGTAAGGCTACATCTGTCTAACTCAAACCTAATGCTAGAAGGTCCCCATCTTAATCAATATCTCTCCTCCTTTTCAAAGAGTTTACAATTTGCAATCCTTGTAAAGCACATGGGTTATTTTAGGCATCTATAAACATGACTTATAAGCTTATATAAATCAGCATAGAATCTGTCATGGGTAATTAGCTATAAATTAGCACAATTCACATTCAGACACATGCCATCCACATTAGAAATGAATGAAATAAACATGAGTATATATAAAAACAGGTTAGATAACATATAAAGCACTAGCACCAGTAAAACTAAATTACTGATT
The DNA here is from genome assembly GCA_023553655.1 of Myrmecobius fasciatus. Taxonomy (NCBI): domain Eukaryota; kingdom Metazoa; phylum Chordata; class Mammalia; order Dasyuromorphia; family Myrmecobiidae; genus Myrmecobius; species Myrmecobius fasciatus. Next base: position 148,096 of record JAJPUD010005086.1, on the reverse strand, counting down.
ATAGACCAATATATACATTTTATGTAATACATAGAACACAGAATCACATATCAGGGTTTCATATAGTAACTAAATATACAGGTCACATACAGAAATATAATGCATGAAATTATCACCTGGAGCAAAGAAGTACAGCATTGCAATATATAAATATTTATATATACATGTGTGTATATATAAATATATATATAATGGAAAATATAGAAGTAATATTAAAAAATAACCAGAAGTTACATATAAATATATTATATGCAATGAAAATTTGGGTATTGTATAACTATAAGAGTAACTACTTTCTCCACTATTCCTGCAGTAATTATAATAGTAACTAGCATTTATAAAATACTCTTAGGTTTTCAAAGTGACTCTTACAACAATCCATGGAGTAATTGCTAACATTTATATAGCACTTACTATGTGTCAGGCACTATGCTAAACATTTTACAATTATCTCATTTGATTCTCATAATAATTCTGGGAGTTGGATGCAATTATTTCTCTCATTTTATAGACAAGGAATTGAGACAAACTGAGGTTAAATAACTTCTGCAAATCACATAGCACGAGTGCTTAAGGTCATAATTGAGCTCAGCTCTTCCTACTCCAGATCCTTATCCACCTTATCTACCATTTCATTCATTATTATGTTCATTTTGCAGATTAGGAAATTGAGATTTAGGATCAACGGTTTGCCCAGAATCACACAACTAATGAATTTAAGATCTAATTCAAACCTAGATTGTTGTGATTCAGGTCAAGCATTCCAGCTACTGGACCATCTAGCTGCCACTTTAGTTCTCTGGGCACTTGGCCAAATACTATTGGGACTTCTCCTGAGCTCTGCTGTCAGCTGAACACCCTTGGTGCAGATCAGCTAACCTGCAGGGATTGTTCTCATTCTGTGAATGGCCCAGACTGATCATTCAAGCCTCTGTCACTGTCCCTAGAAGCTTGCACAGATGGAGTATTAGACAGGAAAGGGGTGGCTGATGGGTTCAGTCTTCCTCAGTTTGAGTAGAGACCAGAACACACTCAATTAAATTTTCCGTCCTTGGGATAGTTGCCAACACACTTTCTTTCTCACTCAAATAATCACTTTATGAACTATTATATTGCTGTAACAACTGATGGGCTTTTCATTTCAGATTTTACTTAGTTGACTTTAGGACTTTTTTTTTGTTTGTTTCAGTCATGTCTGAGTCTTTGTGACCCCATTTAGTGTTTTCTTGGCAAAGATTACTAGAGTGGTTTGCTATTTCCTTTTACAGCTCATTTTACAGATTGGGAAAGTGAGGCAAACAGAATGAAGTGAGTTACTCAGGATCTCAGTGTCTGAGACCAGAGTTGAGCTCACAGGAAGATGAATCTTCCTGATTCCAGGTCAGGTATTCCATCCACCGATCCAACAATTGCTCCTAAATCCTATCATACACATGGCTAATAGTTCTTGCTTTAGCATGTCTTTACCTAATCTAATTAATCTGTTTGCCTAACTACAACTTGGATATTTGAGTGGATGAAGTTAGGTCTAGCCTGTGGGTAGTGATGATATTCCTCAAAGGACTGTTTGTGTAATAGGGAAGGAGTGGAAGCTTGGGCAATTGAGTCTGCTTATTAGACATATCCCTTTCACTTTTTCTTTTTTTTTTTTTTCCTGACTTCATTTGAGACTGCCTATCTCATATAAAGCTTGTATATTTGTGTGATCTCATCTAAAAGTTTCTTGGTTAAAGAACAGATAAAGAATATGGTTCCAGGGACTTTGCTTTTTTCTAACTCAGAGCAGGAAAAAAGCCACTTCTTGTTTGTTCCTGCTAAAATTGTCTCCTTGTTCTGATGGGGCCTGTTAGAGCACCAGAAAGGGGAAAAGAAAAAACATAGCAACACATCCTCCAAGGCTTATTGTGTCTTACACAAGGAAAAACTTGAAGAGATGGCTCTGACATCTGCATTAAATCAGATTTCCATTTTTTCCTCTGTGTTCTTTTACTTTTAAAGCTCTTCATGTGTCATGCTATGGTCCAATTCCTATTTCTCCATCTAACACTGACTTGTAATGCTCCTCCTACCAGCAAAATGGGGCAGATATGTCTTCTCTGGAGCATCAGAAGCCTGGCATTAGGTTCTCCATTCTATACTAACATCTGTCTTAGATCTAGCATTCTAAGACAAGACCATTTAACTTGCAAGCAGCCAAGCCAAATTTCCAGCCTGTTTGATCATTCTCAGTTCAATATTCACACTATTCTACTCAGCCTCCTTTGCTAAGTCTCAGAAGTCAAAATCATTATGAGAGGCCTATTTCCTCCAATTCTTTCTCTCTTCCATCTCCCATGTCTGCTTTGCAAGAAAGAAGCAGATTTGACATTAAATTACAGTTCCTGGAGGTTAATTTGTAAAGAGACAGAGAATGTATGTTATTTAAATAGTGATTATTTAAAAAAAAACATGCTGGGGGGTTGTTACATAATAGGTAATTATCTGCCATATAATTGAGAAAACAATACACTCAATTCTAATTTCTGTGCCTTTCATGGAATGCAGAGTTAATCCTGGGGAGCAAGGCAGCTGCGATCAACTGATATTTGTTTAATAATATTCTTATTAAATCCAAATTGAATGCACTTTTAGCAACCTCATTTAAAGCTTCACTTTTAGTTTGCTAAGAGAACCTGAAGGCCTTATGTCTGTGTAGTTTAAAATCCAGATTTCTACCTCATATAAGGGGCTTACCTAATACTCTCTTCTAGTTCCCTTTGGGCTAAAATTTATTTGGAACTATTTTTTAAAGGATTAGTCACAATAGAAATAGTAGAATATGGGGGAAATATGGAAGGGAAAATTGAAAAAGGCAGAGCCCTAGGACAATTAGTCACAAGGAGCTTCCTCCATTATAATTAAAAAGTGAGTTCATAAACAATGTGCAAATAACAAGCTATTATATAGGGATCATATTTTAATTAATTTTAAGATAATAAAGAGATATTTCTTTTTTTCCTTTAAAAGGAGAATTCTTTATCTCAGGTCCATGAAACTCTCTGGGTTTCTTAGATAGATTTGAAGGTTCATGAACTTAGGGAAAAATTACATTTTTATTATTACTGACTTAAATTTAATATTTCCTTCAATTATGAAATGGGCAATAAACATTATTCTGAGAAGGGGTCCAAAAACTTCAACAGACTGTACAAGTATCTGGCATAAAAAAGGTTAAAAACCCCTGCCTTAAAGGGAAAACTTTAAAAATTCAAAATAGAGCTTTAGTCTCTTGTATCAGGGGTTCTTACAGCAATTTCTTCTTTAGCATAGTGGATGGAAAGCTGAATTGGAGTCAGGAATACCTGGGGGACTAATTTCATGTCTGACACTTACTACCTGTCTGATTCTGGGCAATAATAGCTAGCATTTATATATCCCTTTAAGATTTGCAAAGCATTTTCCATATCTTGGTCTTTCTGAGCCTCAGTTTATTCATCTGTAAATCTGGAGAGATGAATATTTAAAGTATCCACCTCACATGAACTATTGTGAGGTTTAAATGTGACAGGGTAGGTGAACTTTGTGAACTCTAAAGCACTATATAAATGAAGTTGTATTATTATTATATTATCATAATCATCATCCCTCTATAGACATGATTTCTGTATAAATATATGTAAGACTGTCATGAGGAAAAGTGGAAATTTTTTTTTCCTTTTTACAATAAGTGTAGATAAGTATCTAGTATTGAGCAAGTTCAATATGAGTTAGCAGTGTGATGTGGCAACCAAAAAAGCCAAACCAATCTTTATCAGCTGGTTGTTCAGGGGATAGAATATTAGACTGGGAATCAGGAAGATTCATATTTGTGAGATTGAATGCAACTTGAGACATTTACTAGTTGTGTTCAGAGCACTGCATTGGTCCTGGAATCAGGAAGAGTTGAGTTCAAACTCAGGCTGACATTAGATATGTGACTCTAAGTCATTTAACATTGTTTGCCTCAGTTTTTCATTTGTAAAATGAACTGAAAAAGGAAATAGAAAATCACATTAGTGTCTTTGACACAAAAAATGGAGTTCAAAAAATTCACAACTGAAACAAACAACAACAGCCACCACAATAATTTTTGGTTGCTTTCACAAAGGTAAGTCTTATAATAATAAGAAGGAGATAGTCCCATTGGATTCTGTCCTGCTCATGCCTCATCTGTATAGTCTTGTATTCATATCTGGATGCCATGATTAAAAAGAATACTGCTCAACTGGAAAATGTCCAGAAGTGAGCCACCAGAATGATGAAGTGTCTTAAATTCATGGTTCAGGAGAATAAGTTAAAGAAGTTAGGTGTGTTCTCTTGAGAGTAGACTTGGCTGGAGTAAGAGACAAAAGGAGGGATGATGACTGGATTCAAGGACCCAAAGGACTGTCATAGGGAGGAGGAATTACATTTGTTTTATTTGACCCCAAAGAACAAAACCAGGAATAGGGGTAGGAGTTGTCAAAGACCAGATTTACACTGTATGTCAGGAAATACTTAATGATGAGAGCTGTCCAAAAGTGGAATGAACTACTCTGAGAGGTAATGAGCTCCCCATCCTTGAAATTCATCAGGCAGAGAGGCTACTTGACTATGTGTCTGATGTACTATGATTGGGATTCTTTGCATGAAGGAGTTAGACTTATATGGCCAGTGAGGACTCTTCCAACTCTAAAATTATGTGATCCCATCATAGAAATAGATCATTAGTCCTAAGTGTCAAAATAACATGGCTCTCTTCGATTGATCCAAGGTTCTTTACAATTGTCTCATCCCTTGGTTTTATCTGGAAGGTGAGAATGTAGGTATAGCAATTTGCAGGATGTCTCTATGACACCTCAAACATTGTAAGGCTGTTGGATTAGGAAATGACTAGGCAGGTTTCCATGGCCTCAGTGGCCTGCTTACAATTGTACCTGTGGGATCTTTATTACAAAGGAACAAATGTGAGAATCTCACTGGTTGTGAGCCTGATCTCTCTCATGTTCAAAGTACATTGAAATACTGCCAGGGAACTTTTCAGGAAAGACTCATTCACAGAAAGACAAGAACTTAGATAACTTCTGGATGCCGTTTGGCAATGTGGCCCACTTTTCTTCATTCTCATGCCTTTCTATATGGATTATATCCACATAGAGAGTTCATCCAATCTTTATTCTGTAAGTGTATATATGAGTATGTGCATGTACGTACATGCTTGCATGCATGTATGCATGTGTGTGTGTGTAGCACTATCATGCAAGAAAATGAGAGGGGAGTTTTCTGGAGAGCCTCCACTGCCCTTGTATATCTATCAGTTGTGGAGATAAAATATAAATAAATATAAGCTGTGTGTCAGGCTTGGTTAGTTTTTTTTTTTATGACTAAAAATATCTTCTGAATCCCTTTAGGATGCCTTCAGCATTTAGCTCAGTGCCTGGCACATTGTAAGTGCATCATAAATGATTTTTGACTTGACTTGATTTCCCTTATAGCTAGACTACAATTTTTGGGGAAAGGGTATCACAACTTATACCTATCCTCCTGCCTGTTCCACCATTGAGGTCCCATTTCCATCTCATTAAAATAACATCTATCTCCTACTCTAGATCCATAGGTGGCTCCCTACTGCCTTTTGAAAAATTTTAATAGTTAAAGTGGAACTAAGGATCTCCTATTTTTTCTAGTAAATGCTTAAGAAATATTTGTTGTATGAATGAATGGATAAAGTCTGGCCAAAGTGTGAAATGTACCTTAGCCAAAGGCCATAGTGATGGACCCTAAGTATCTCAATCTTTCTTTCCCAATTCTCAATTTGTGCTCTGACCACATATGACCAAGAGAGCTACAGACCTTGCTGAAGGGTTCCATCTTCCCTCCTGGTTGAATAATGGAAATCAGCTACATTTATTCTGTTTTCCAATCCAGAAGCCCCAACTTTCCCCAAGATAATATGTAAACATGAGTTGGAGAGCGTCAAGATGTTAGGTGGTTAATGACCTGCCATAATCACCCACCAGGTGGCTGGCTGTAGCAGGCATTGCATCACTCAGTGGAAGTCGGTGGCAGAGGTTTGAAGAGAGAGAAAGTTAATGAGGGGAAGAGAGACTGTAAGACGTAAAGTCTGGGGCATCAGTGATTCTGCAACTGGCACAGAGAAGGGGTTTGGTTCCAGCTCAATGACAAAAAAATCAGGGAATCCTGAAGAAAGATTTTTTTTTGATTCATTCTTCCCTGCTGTCTCTTCTATGCACTCCAAAGCAGTCCCTTCTTTGCTGCAGAACTATCCACTGTCTGTATCTCCTTTCCTTCCTTCCCAGAACAACTCAAGGAAATTTACTTAATGGAAAAAGAAATAACTCCAATGAGAACCCCTGCCTGGGAGTCATGGAATCACTCCACCTTCCTTGGCACCAGTGGACTCTAACCTTAAGTCTCCTCCCTTCACTAATTTGTCTCTGGCTCTTGGTTACATTGGGCAGTTATTTAGCCAATTCATCCTGTACCCAGGGCCAAGCATGTTCTCATGAAAGGATAGAAGTCTAATATTTAAGGATCAGTGAGCAGAGACCAGTATGGTCAAATTTAATTAGCAACAGGCTGGGAAGCCAATAAGTCTTTCTCATCACTTTATGCCCAGGCCTCTGTGCTAGAGGGATGGGAATGGGGAGGAGATGCATTTCCCAATTAAGTCATAGAATTTCAAAATGTGAAGAAGCATTTAAATTTTTTAAAAAAATAAATGTTTATTGATATCATTGGTTTTTATATCACTTAAATTTCTCCCATTGTCACTACTTTTTTTTTATCCTGGAGAACTAATGCATATAATAAATAATATTTTTAAAGAGGAAAAAATCAGTAAAACTGATCAATGCATCAAAAATGTTCAATATTCCATATCCACGGACCTTTTGCTTCTGTAAAAAAGTGTGGGGATGTATTTTGTCCCATCCTTTTTAAAAGGTTATGTTCAAGAAGCATTTCTTAAATGCACATTATTTACCAGGCACTGTGTTAAGCGTATGTGATTCAAAGAAAGGAAAACAAAAAATATGATCCCTATCCTTAAGGAGCTCACATTGTAAGGAGAAACTTCCTCTAGAAGGTGAAACTTAAAATCACTTTAGAAGAATTATCCAGCCTATATCTCAGCAGGAATCCTCTCTGTAACTTCTCCAATAATTGATCATCTAGTATTTTAAAGACATGTAGGGATAGAGAATTCAGAATGTGTTACAGTGGTTCTTCCTATATTGAAACAGTTCTTATGTTTAGCTGAAATTTACCTTGTTTCTATATCGAGTCAGAAATCTCTTGTAAAATATCCCTTGATAGCTACATCACTTGAATCCTACGTTAGACATTTTTCTAGCTCTGTGTGCCTGAGAAAGTTACTTAACCACTCTCTTCCTTAGCTTTTTCATTCTAAAATAAGGAAAATGATAGCTCTTACCTCAAAGAGTGGTTTTGAAGATCAAATGATAAAATATTTGCAAAGCAATTTGCAAATGTTAAATCATTATAAAATAATATTTTATCATCATTATCATCATCACAAGAACCCTATTTTTAGGATCAGATGTTGGTTGCAAATTTGTTATTTATTATTTGTGTGTCTGGATTAAGTCAACTCATTTATTATCTACATGTATCAGACACTGTGCTAATTAATTTATTTCAACTTCTCTGGCCTCAGTTCCCTTATCTATAAGACAGGGTCCTGGACGAAATTATCATCAAGGACACTTCCAATTTTAAACCTATTATCCTGTGATCATGTGAAAGTACAAAGAGTTAGGACTCTGGTAAACAGTATGTCACATGTTTGGAAGTGCAATTAAAGTAACCCATAGGAGAATAACTCACAGTTCTATAAAGTTTTCAGTCTTCCAAATCACTTTTTGCACAGCAACCTTACCTGATGAAATAATCATTTCTTGAGATTCTCTAATAGATTAATGATTTCATTAATACTAGATATTCCCATTCTTGGTAGCCATATGGATTCTATCACCCATAACCTCCAATAATTTTGCCAAGGAGAGTCTTTCCAATGAAGGAGGGGCTTGATTTCCCCTGACATAATGAGGATGTCAATAGAGAAATCAGATTATCTACAGGTTGGTTATCAATGGTTCTTCCCACCTGAGCAGTCAGTCTTCTTTGCCTATCAAATATTTCTCTGATGACAGTCTTTACTACAATTCTTCATAGTTGTTTATTTGCTCTATGTTAAAACAGGCTCAAATTCACTGTAACCTCTCTATTGCCCTCCAGGGGATACTCATTTTCAATTCTTTAGAGACTGTCATGTTTTGCAATTCATAGTCACATGACAAAACTGTTAAAACATTGATATGAAAAAGATGGACCCCTGTTTCTGAGAAAAAGCTGGGGGTTAGCATAGAAGCTAGCAATTTCCTGAAGGCACTTCAGTCTGCTCTCCTCCCTCTGTTTAATTTTTGGCTCCATGAGTCCATTTGTACTATCTTTGCAAGAGTGAGACACTGATGGATGAACTCTCTCTGCTATACATCCAGCTGGATATCATAATCTAGAAAACAGACGTTATTCATCAACATGGTTTTCCTGTGCAGATGGTGGAAATACACTCTTTTTATTGGTTAAAGATCTTTTCCAGGAATCTTTGCAACATTCTGGGGGTTTGTGTAACCGTCACAATGTCTTCTGCAAACAGAAGAATCAAGAGAATATGTCAATCATAGGGAATCTTTCTTCAATTTGGATTCAGTGTTGGGTCTCTTTTATGACAATGACTACCATTTGGGGTGAGCATATACTTTTCTGATTTATGCTTTGTTGGGAGGTTGTTTTTCCAATCAATCACAAACCACGGGCCTTTATGAAGCACTTATCATGTGCCAGGCACTGTGCTGGGTGCCAGAAATACAAAGGAAAAAAATCAAATAATCCATTCCTTCAAGAAACTTATTTTCTATTGAAGGAGAATAGAAAAAAATATATATATATATATAAAATGAATGCAAGTTTGGGTGGTAAAGGCACTCCTATCTGGGGGAATCAAAAAAGCTTCAAGTAGAAGGTATCATTTCAGTAGATTTTTGAAGAAAATAAGGGATTCTAGGAGGCAGAAATGTGGAGTGGATGCATTCGAGATGTAATAGCAAGGAAAAGGCATAGGGGTAGGATATCAAATATAAGAAACAACAAGAAAGTCAGTTACACTAAACTAAGAGTTTAGTGTATGGATATATATATATATATATATATATATATATATGGGTATATGTGTAGATATATATGTGTATATATGCATGTTCACACACACACACACACACACACACAGTTGAAAAGGTATATTGGAGCCAAATTAGGAAGGGATTTAAAAGCTCACCAATGGAGTTTATATTTGATCCTGGGAGCAAAAGGGAATGAGAAGAGTTTACTGAGTAGGGGAATAACATGATCAGACCATCACTTTAGGAACCTCTGACAGCTTCATGAAGGATGGAGTAAAGAGAGAAAAGGGGAGACAAGTCAGGTCTTGAATAAGGTTATCTCTGTTATACTTTTCAAGGAATCATTAACAACTTTGATATATTTATATGTATAAATGTATCTATATTATATACATATATATATATATCTTGTTGTAAAAGAACTTTTAAAATACAATATTCTACCATTGAATTTTTTTTTTAAATTCACAAGCAATAAGTAGAGTGGAATTTTTCAGTCTATTTTAGTTAATTATGTAGTCTATTGTGAAACATCATTTGTCTCTTTATCACTTATGTATTTATCAAAGATTTCCTTGATGTGTTAGCAGATAATTTTCATAAAATTTTGTATCTATGACAGAGTAGACATATCCATTAGTGGGTGTTGATATTCTCCTGGGAGGCCTTTTTTGGTACTGATAAATGTATATCTATGTATCTATTTATAACTAGCCATGTGACCTCAAGTAATATATGTATAATAGAGATAAGTATATGTACATGCATACATATATACACATATGTGCACATATATTGGTGTGCATATATCATGTATATGTACATACATATATACATGCAAACATGCATACATATACACACATACTTTTATATCTTCTACAACTTTGGTATCATTTTCTCTTTCAGATCTCTTGTGAATCTATCCCTCAATCTCCTGTACAGATTTTCTCTATGCCTAATTCAACTGATTTTCTTGTCTTTTTTTTTTTTTTTTTTAAGGTGCCATTTCTACATTCTCTTTTGCACATTTGGAGCTGATGTTAGAATACAAAAATGGTGATTCTGATGTCATGTGGTGACTACTTTGATGAAAAAAAGTTTGGGTAAAAATCTTTTCAGATTCTTTTCTATTTTTCTTTTTTTTCTTTTTGTTTCTCTCCTATATACATCTTTAAATATCCTAAGAAATAAACACTTTTGCTGAGTTGAGTGTCTAACTATACTTTCTTTAAACTGGTTTTGCCCTATAATACTTTTTATTTTAGGAGGCAAATTTACTCATAATATTTTGCCATCCTTCTCCACAATATTTTACATATTTATGTTTTAAACCAATGTTGCTTTTGGCACATATCTTTCCACTTGGCAAGTTTTAAGTCAAGTGTTTGTGAACTAAAATATTTTTTTCTCCTAGTTATGGAACTTGTTTTATATTGGTTACATTTCTGTAGAAATTTATTGTGAGGAGTGACCTTTGACCAGCCTACTTTGAGTCACCCTGTTCAGTGGTCACTTCACTATCAGTCCTTTCACTATCGTAAGCAGATTGTGACCCCATATGGAGTCTTATAATTGAATGTGGGGATTATGAAATTATGATTTATTATAAATAAATATTTGATTTGTATACCTATTTTATATGTTTATATATCTAGGATCATGTAAAAATTCCTTGGGTGAAAAGTGAAAAAATTAAAAAAAATTCTGAACTATAGGATTATCTAATTAGCATATCAAAATGTGCCTTTTTATCATCAACCAATGGTATTCCTTCCATTCTTGCTTTAGTGGAGTTGACTTGATATCAGGCCCTGACCATACCTAACTTTTAGACTAAGGGAGAGAGGAGACCAGCTAAACTCCCTTTAAGCACCCATATAAATTCTCTATATGGTCAAATCTATGATGCTACTTTCTATTTGAGGACAATTATTCAAGGTTGTCCTTTCCTCTGTCCAGGGTATTTCTATGTACTGTCTAAACCTGTTTTCTCCATTTTTCTTTTCTGCCTCTACAATGCTGATCTCTGGCACTCTGCCAAGGAGTTTCCCTGACCTCATAAGCAGAGCAGGTAGGGGCAAGACACTGTCCATGCCTTTTTTCTTTCCATGTCCAAAGCTATCTAAAATGGAATGGGTTGGCTTGGGAAGGTTTCCCTCTATTTAAGGTCTTAAAACAGAACCTAGATAATCACTTTTGGGAGATGCCACAGAGGAATTCTTGGTATAAGTAGCCTCACTCTAGCCTCACTTCTACCAATCAGTTAAATAATTAATAACAAATATTTGTTAAACATTTACTACATGTTAGACATTTATCATGTGCTCATTTAGGGTTTATTTTTGCAATCCTAGAAAAAAACAAGAAAGATTTTCTGGCCTCAAAGACTTCATATTCTAATGAGAGAAACTATGTACATACTATGAATATTTATAACATCTAACTAGTCATCTGATTTTGGGTTAGAACCTTCACTTTTCTGGGTTTTGACTTTTTCATCCTATTTTTCATAACCCAATAATAATCTTTTCCATTGCCTGAATGAGTAACAAATATGCCAGTACTAGTTACCTGGGCAAGGGATCCTTTTTCCCCCTTTCAGTTTTCTTAGGGTATGGAGTTCTGTCCCTAACTTCCACTCTTTCCTGTCATGATATTACTGTCTGCTGCTGAGAATCATCATGAAGGCCTTTAGTTCTGTCTATTCTCCAGGGATTGGCCTTCTTTGCTGTGGTCCATCTCTATCTTTTTTATTCATATATCTATCTACTTATCTATTTATCTATCTATCTATCTAGATATATCATTGCTTCAATGTGGTGACCTCTAGCTAAGAAGTTTCCTGTATAATGCAGCTTATAATTTTTTTTTTAATGAGACTTAAAGAATTGCCCCGGGCACAAAAATGTTAAATGACTTCTCCAGGTTCACATAGTATTTGTCAGAGATGGGACCTGAACCCAGGTATTCCTGGTTCATAGACCAGAATTCTCAACAATAGAGCATAGACTAGGTGTCTCTTCCTTCATCTCTCCTCCCCTTCCTTTCCCTTTCTCTTCCATTCTTCCTTTCTCCTTTTCCTCCCTTTCCTTTCTCCTTTGTCGTCTCCCTTCCCCTTCCTTCTTCCTTCCTTTTTCTTTTTCCCTTCTTAAAGCCAGGGTAAGGATCTTTTATGCTTCAGTTTACTACAACCAATATTTATTTATCAGGAAACTGCTGTGCATTTGATTAAAATATAGAATATGTGAAGGGGAAGGAAAAGGAAAGTAAAATAATATAGAAAAGATAGTAGGTGGGAGACAAGTTATGAAGGGCTTCAAATGACAGGTGGAAGACCTCGTATTTTACCCAAAAGACAGTAGAGAGTGAATAAAGTTTTTTTTGAGTAAGAATTGACATGGTGAAAAGTATGCTTTGAGAATATCAATATGGCATCTCTTTAGAGACTGGATTATAAAGTCTTCTTTCCATGACCAAAGTCAAGAGAAGGAGCCAAAGAGCCAACCACTACAGGGGGATCAATGGGGTATGGAAGTGAGGGAGAGGTGGGAGATGGATCTCAAATTAAACAATTTTATCTAAATATTTCAGATATATCTATTTAGATATATCTAAATATATCTAAAAATTCATCCTTTCCTCAGTTCCTTAGGAATGTGGATAATTTCCCTCTCTTCTCATTTACCTTCAATTTCCGTCTCACTTTGGAGTCCCCCCTGAGATTGGACTCATGAGTGCTTTTAGTAAAACACTCTGTCCTCTCTGAAAGCCCATGATATCCCAAATGAGCTTAACAGTAAGCCTTACTCCAAAGAAAAGGGCCACGATTCATGACCCTATAGATCTTGCATGGTATTATTGAAATAAATCCAGCATTAGAACCCCCTCAAAAGCATAGATTATGGGAAGAAAAGGTTTAATTTGAGTAAAATCAAGTCTCCATAGACATATTCTGCTCTCTAACCTTTTTTTTCCAACTGAGAAAACATTTTTCCTACTAAGAAAAGTAAATTCATTTTTTAAAAAGCATATTCAGAGCATGTCATTGAAACTCATGAAATGTTCCTATTTGGAACCTCCATCAGCTTTTCTTCTATCCTTAGTGCTGATCCATACACTGACTTGTGTCCTGGGTTGGACATTTTTCTTTCTGAAATTTCATCCTGGGTTTTTGTTTTCATTGCTTGTGAGAGATTGACTTGTAGGTTAGAAGTGGTCTCAGAGTTAATTTAGTCCAACCCCTTTCTATGTCATAAATCCTTTCTCTAAAATCCCTGAAAAATTGACATATATGCATTCAGTCAGCCAGCTAGTTGGTAAATCAGTCAATACTTTATTTAACTCCTACTATTTATTAGGCACTGTGCTAAGATCTGGGGATATACAAAAATATGTATGGGAAGTAGACTTGCCCAGGGTAACCCAGTTAGCAAGAAAGCCTATGAGATTCAACTTGAACCCTGACTGAGTCCAGTGCTCTATCAATTGTGATATATTATTTCTCCTTAAAATTGTCTACAGCATTCTAGCTATGGTCTGATTGGAGTAGACTGAAGCCAGATAATCATGGCATGCTGGACACATTGTTTTATGCTAAAAACAAAATCCAAAATGGGTCAGGAAGGCAGAAGGGGAATCTTTCTATTTCAAACTCTTCAATATAATTCAGACATTCATCGATCATTTGTGAGTTCATTAAAAAAAACAAAAACAAAAACATGTTTTCTATTGTGATCACTTTTCAGTGACCTTAATATGTTTATCCAGTTCAATTTAATTTGATACATATACCATGTGCAAGTCCTGGGATAGATTCTAAACATCCTAAACATCCCCTTCAAACATTCTCCGGAGCTTCAATATTCATATTGGTGATCTGTCTCACATTCTGATTACCCAATTCTTCAGTGTCTATAGCTTCAGTGACCTCCTATAATGACCCATTGTGTTCATTACCCTATGACTGTAAAACTTTCAAATGACTGCTGGGATTTAAAGCAAGGTTTCCTTACTTCTTTTTAATTTTTTTTAAAATTTTTCTTTTTTACTTTATTTATTTAAATTTTATTTTATTTGCAAAACATACGTATGGGTAATTTTTCAACATTAACCCTTACATAGCTTTCTGTTACAGATTTTTCCCCCCAACTCCCCACCCCTCCCCTAGATGGCAGGATATCTACTACGTGTTAATTATGTTAAAATATTTGGCAAATCGAATATATGTATACATATTTCCAAACTTATTGTTGTGCAAGAAAAATCGTATCTACACAGAAGACATATCAGATAAAGGAAACACAATGTAAGCAAACATCAATCAAAAGTATGAGAATGTTATGTTGTGGTCCACATTTCATATCCCTCTCTCTGGGTGTATATGGCTTTCTTCAGTGAACAATTGGAAGTGGTTTGAAACATTTCATTGTTGAAGAGAGCCATGTCCATCAGAATTGATCGTCATATAGTATTGTTGTTGCCGTGTATAATGATCTCCTGGTTCTGCTCATTTCACTCAGCATCAGTTCATGCAAGTCTCTTCAGGCCTCTCTGAAATCGTCCTCCTGGTCGTTTCTTACAGAACAATAATATTCCACAATATTCATATACCATAATTTTGTTCAGCCATTCTCCAATTGAAGGGCATCTATTCAATTTCCAGTTTCTAGCCACTACAAAAAGGGCTGCCACAAACATTCTTGCACATGTGGGGCCCTTTCCTTCCTTTATGATTTCTTTGGGATATAAGCCCAATAGAAATGCTGCTGGGTCAAAGGGTATGCACAGTTTGATAACTTTTTGAGCATAGTTCCAAATTGCTCTCCAGAATGGCTGTATCCATTCACAGCTCCACCAACAATGCATCAGTGTCCCAGTCTTCCCACATCCCCTCCAATATTCATCGTTATCTTTTCCTGTCATTTTAGCCAATCTGACAGGTGTGTAGTGGTACCTCAGGGTTGTCTTGATTTGCATTTCTCTGATCAATAGTGATTTGGAGCACCTTTTCATATGACTGCAAATAGTTTTAATTTCATCTTCTGAAAATTGTCTGTTCCTATCCTTTGACCATTTATTGATTGGAGAATGGCTTGAATTTTTATAAATATGAGACAATTCTCTATATATTTTAGAGATGAGACCTTTATCAGAACCCTTAAATGTAAAGATGATTTCCCAATTTGACGCTTCCCTCCTAATCTTGACTGCATTGGTTTTGTTTGTACAAAAACTTTTTAACTTAATATAGTCAAAGTTATCTATCTGGTTTTCAATTAAGAGATCCAGTTCTTCTTTGGACATAAATTTATTTCATCTCCATAGGTCTGAGAGGTAAACTATATTATGTTCCTCTAATTTACTTATAGTATCACTCTTTATATCCAGATCCTGAACCCATTTAGATCTTATCTTGGTATGTGGTGTTACATGTGGGTCAAGCCCTAATTTCTTCCACACTAGTTTCCAATTTTCCCAGCAGTTTTTGTCAAATAGTATCTCAAGTATTTTGTCAAATACTTATCCCAGAAGCTGGGGTCTTTGGGTTTATCAAAGACTAAATTGCTATAGTTATTGCCTAGTTTGTCTTGTGATTCTATCCTATTCCACTGATTGACTACTCAATTTTTTAGCCAGTACCAAATGGTTTTGATGATCGCTGCTTTGTAATATAGTTGTAGATCTGGTACAGCAAGTCCACCATCATCAGCCTTTTTTTTTCATTAATTCTCTTGAAACTCTTGACCTTTTGTTCTTCCAAATGAATTTTGCTACTAATTTTTTCTAGATCTGTAAGATAATTTCTTGGGAGTTTGATTGATATGGCACTAAATAAGTAAATTAGTTTGGGTAGTATTGTCATTTTTATTATATTCGCTTGGCCTACCCATGAGCATTTCAAGTTTTTCCAATTGACTAGGTCTGATTTTATTTGTGTGGAGAGTGTTTTGTAGTTCAGTTCATATAGTTCCTGACTTTCCCTTGGCAGATAAATTCCCAAATATTTTATACTATCAACAATTATTTTGAATGGAATTTCTTTTTGTATCTCTTGCTGCTGAACTTTATTGGTAATATATAAAAATGCTGATGATTTATGCGGATTTATTTTGTATCCTGCAACTTTGCTAAAGTTGTGAATTATTTCTAGTAGTTTTTTAGTTGAGTCTTTAGGGTTCTCTGCGTATATCATCATGTCATCTGCAAAGAGTGATAGTTTGGTTTCCTCATTACCTACTCTAATTCCTTTAGTCTCTTTTTCTTCTCTTACTGCCAAAGCTAACATTTCTAAGGAATTATGCCAATAAATTTGATAATGTAAAGGTTTCCTTACTTCAAAACCACTACTCTAACCATTGTATCAACTTGCCTCTCTGGTTCAGAATTTAGGTGGGGTTAGGTTAATTTTAATTTAAATTTTAAAGTAGCAAGAGATTAATGATTAAGGTTAGGGCTTAGTAAGAACAAACTAATAAAATACTTTTAAAAAATATTGTTAAGGTCAAAAAAGAAATAATATGATTGGGATTAGGTTTAGGATTAGGATTAGAATCGAGGTAGTTTAGAATTAATGAGAAAGGTTAATATTGGGAAAGCGTCAGGGCATGGTAAAGTTTAAGATATGACTTGTTATAAGGGTTAAATTCAAATTTGATATTAAAGTTATCACTAGAAAATGAAGAATTTTAAGACTAAGCAATGATGTTTCATGGAGAAAATTCATTTGAAATTAGATTGGTCTAATGGCTGGAGAAAGATGATGTCATAGAAAGACTTTTTTTGTGTGTGTAGCACTGAGGATACTAACAGAAAAGTGAGACAATTGTTGACCTCCAGTAGCTTTCAGTAGGTTTAGACAATGTATATAAGTGGGTAGAGACCAGGAGATAGAATATTGGTTTGAGATTCATAGGAATAGTGAATGGAACCAGAGGAGAATCAATTATTATACTATTATCAGAGACAATGACAACACTGATTTGATTATTGTTCCCACAGATATAAGTAGTAAATGAGAAGGTTTAAAACATGCAAGTGTCACCAGTATGTCAAAGGCCAAGAGATATGGTACATGGTTTGAGGTCAGCTAAATAGAGTTGGTTAGGTAAACTGATGATTCCTTACTAATTTAGCTCAACTCCAAGGTAGAGTTGAAAGCTGAGTGGGTTAACTCATCAGAAAGAACATGACCACTGGTCTGAAGGGGATGGGAATAGAGGCAATAGCAAAGCAGATGTCAAGATGTACCAAGATATATTAGATAAATGAGGATGAGGATGTCTGGGGTCTAGCCTTAAATTTGTCATAAACTTACTTCACATCTTTGAAAAAAATGCCTTTTCCTTTCTTAGTCTCAGTTTCCCTATTTTTACAATAAGGGTATTGGGCTATTTGGCTTTGAAACTGCCTTCTTACAAGAGGATCGCATGAATCTAGGAAGTGTCTCTGTGACTCTGAGGCCAAGTCTTGTGCATCTACATCAATCTTTCATGAAGTTCCTTTAAAAAGCCGTTCTTTCAAGGAAATCTCTTTAATTAGCTTGGTGTCGATGAGCACAGAGGCATCAATTACAAACTGGCCACTATATAGGAATCTGGAGAAAAAGCTTAGGAAGCAAAATGTAGCTGGAACTCAACAGAGTGAGGGGTCTTCTGGCCTCTTCTTGCACTAATGAGAGAATATATTTCTAGAGATACAGAAGATCCCCAGAGGTGAGGACCATTATCTTAGTCCAAAGATGCTGTTTGGCCACTCATCCCTAGAGTCCTAGAATTTTAGAGATAGAAGAAAAAGATCAGTCAGTATATATCTCTGAGCCTCAGCTACCTCTGTTAAAAATGGCAAGGTGGGACTTGGTGATATCTGAAAGCCTTTATTTCCCAGAGCTAAAATTCTATGTTTTGATACTCTCATGTTCTAATGTTTCTTTCAGCTATAAAATAAACAAATAGATAAGTAGATGAATAGATCAGTCATTCTGTGTTTTAAGATTTCTTGAAGTTTTCTTTGACGTTCTAATTCTTCACAACTTTCCTATTAATCTTTTTATGTCTTGCATATGGGAAAGCCAAGTTTTAATGTTCCTGGGACTTCTGGGAAAGCCAACTCTAGAACTGAAGAACTAGGGGATTTCTGCTTTTCCAGGTGACATTATTGCTGTCCACAGTGCTGAAACAATAGGCAATGTGTATGTGTGTTTGGGGGGTATTATCCCTGATATGAATATAAAGCCATAGGGCAAATCTAGATGAAAGGTTTTTTTTTAAGTCTTTTCTTTGTCTCTTCGATTGTTATCCCTTTTAATTCTCAACTCTTCAAACATGCAATGTTTTCAGGTTATCTCTTAACTTCCCTCTCAGTTTCCCACTGATCCTTTCACAAAAACTTCCATTCCCCAGTTTGTCTCAGTCCTTTCTTAGTCCTTTTGGACTAAGTTTTTATTTGTTTTTGCTTTCTAAAGGGATCTTAGCAACAGTGGAGGTGGGGCAGTATATAGCATCAAAGCCATGATGTGCTACTCTATACTGAGGGGATAAGACTTCAGCTTTCCTCATGGTGGCATTTAGTAGTGCTAGATCTAGTAGTTGTAGAAAAATTATCAGAGAAGTCCATATCAATCCACTAGGTAAAAAATTCTGTATCAATCAATCAGACAAAAGGCAGAGGCAAAGAGGTCAGGAGAAGATAGACAAAACATATAGAAATCGGGATAGGAGATCTGAAAAATTTGTCAAGTCAAGATCTGGAAACTCTTAGGGCACAGTTTGAAGAGGGAAGGAACAATCCTTTGGTTCTTGGTCCCAGGCTGTGTTACAAGAAAAAATTATGATAGATCACACATCCTCTTTACTTATATGTGCTTTATATTCTAGTTTTTCATCATCTCATGAATCTCCTGATTCAGCAATTGTTTTCTTTTGTTTTTAAGTAATAGTTTTTTTTAATTTTCAAAACACATACAAAGATCGTTTCTCACATTCACTCCTGCAAAACCTTGTGTTCCAAATGCCTCTCCCTCCCTTCTCCCCATCCCTTTTCCCTAGACAACAAGCAATCTAATATAGACTGAACATGTGTAATTCTTTTATACATATTTCTGCATTTATCACGCTGCACAAGAAACACCAGATCAAAAAAAAGGAGGAGGGGAAATGAGAAAGGAAAAAAAGAAATCAAACAACAACAGAAAATGTGAAAATACTCTGTTGTGGTCCACAATTCAGTCCTCATAATCCTCTGTCTGGATGCAGATGGCTCTCTCCATCACAAGTTTATTGGAATTGGCCTGAATCACCTCATTATTGAAAAGATCCACATCCATTGAAGTTAATCATCACATGATCTTATTGTTAAGCAAATATTTTCAAGAAACATTAATTATGCACTTGCTATGTACTAGTTGGGCAGTGAAATGGTACAAGGGGTAGAACATTAGGCCGGGAGTAAGGATAGATAAGAAGATGTATAGATTGATCAATCAATCTGTGTTTTAAGATTCCTTCCAGTTTTATTCGATTGGCAATGTTCTAATGCTCCTGGGACCTCTGCAAATCCAACTCCAGAAATGAAGAACTAGAGGGTTTCTGTTTTTTCAAGTAGTACTGTTGCTATCCATAGTGTTGAAACAACAGACAGTTGTTCAAATCTGTCCTGAGTCATTTTCTGTGTGACTCTGGGCAAGTCACTTAGCCTCAATTTCCTCATGTGTAAAATGAACTGGAGAAACAAATAGTAAACCTCTCCAGTATCTTTGCCAAGAAAATTCCAAATGGGGTAATGATGGTCATGGGACATTACTGAAAACATCAAAAACAACAATAACCTATGTTACTTATTCTATCAGGTGATGAGCATATAAAAACAAACAAAAAACTCCTTTCTTTCAGGTATATAAAAGTCTATCAGGGATAGGGGACAACATAATAGTTAGAATTTGTATTATCACATTTCATAACGATCTTGGGAACTAGGTGTTATTATTATACACATTTTGAAGATGAGGAAACTAAGGCAGGGCTTAATAATATACCCAGAGTCATAATAAATGTCTGAGATGGGATTTTACTCAGGCTTTCATGTACAAAGAAAGGTAAATGCAAATATATGTAAAATAATTTTGAGAATGCAAGCTGGAACCATATGCAATAGGGGGTCATGCTTTTTACAGTAGTATTATTAATATTGCTTTACTGATCAGTCCTTGATCAAGAGGTAGAGAGAACAGTGGAGGTACAATTCAAGAAGCGCATGCCTGACTAACAGCAGGTAGATGCTGAGCCCCTGATCTTGCTTTATAATAGAAAAAATGGTCAAGAGAAGTCTAGGACTTGGCTGATTAAAGATGGGATAAATTCAAGGCATTCTACCTCAAATCCTCAGCAAAGTCATTCTCCCTGTTTCTAGTCTCTGCTCTTCACATCAATACTACTGCCAGAGTAATCTACCTAAAACATAGACTAGATTGTATTTTTCCTCCCCTTTTCTGACACCTTCAATGGGACTCTCTTATCCATGCAATAAAATCTCAATTTCATTTTGCTATCTGCCTTTTTTTTACTTGTTTCAGACTTACCTTTAGAGACTTATTTCACATTGCTCCTCTTAATCTATTCTAAAGAATCATAGAAAATAAGTTAGGAGGACCCTCAGAGGATATCTATTTTAGACTTTACTATAGCTACAAAAGCATCTCATAAAATCTCTCTGAAGGGGCAACTTGAAGTCCATTCACTTTTAGACAGTCCTCATTATTAAAAAGTTTCCTATTACAATAAGCCTAACTTACCTCAAGTTAAGTTCACAGAAATCTAATTAGAAGATTCTTTCCTCTTCCCCCTTTGCAAAATTAGGAAAACACTTTGCTCTTGTCAGATTCCACAAGACTTCACTTCAACCAAGCTGGTTTACCATAGAATCACATAATTTCAGAGGTGGAAGGACAACAAAGACAACAAGCAATTTTCCGACCTTTGCCTGAAGACCTCCAGCATGAAAGGGAATTCATTGCCTTTCAAGCAAGCCCAATTCATTTTGGTACAGTTCTGTTAGAATTCCTTTTTCCCATCCCTAATATCAAGGCTAAATGTGTATCTTCACAATTTCCACTCTTAATTCTACATTCGCTGGCCAAATATCCCTCTTCGAGATGACAGGCCTTGAGTATATCTATCACATACCTTTCAAATCTGTACTTTTCCAGGTTTGATATTTGCCTCTTTGGTGGATTCTCATTTAGAATGAATTCAAGACCTTTGATCCTTCTGGTTGCTTTCCTTTTCAGATTATCAATGCCCTATATAAAATTAATTGCCCAGAACTGAACCCAATTCTCCAGATGTGGTCTGAGCAGAGCAGAGTATAACTGGATGGTCACCTTATTCCTAGAATTTATGTCTCTTAATGAAATATAATATACCACTAGTTTCCTTGGCTGCTATATCACATTTGGTGACTCATATTGAGCTTGTGGCATATTAAAATCTGCAGATATTTTGGGGAAATTTTCTTGTTACCATTATCTCCCCTGTAACATATGTATGAAACTTATTTTTAGAATCCTAGTATAGGACTTTGCTTTTATTCCGATTAAATTTTCTTTTATTTGATTAGATCCCATGGTGTAGTCTGTTGCGCTCTTTTAAAATCTTGATTCTGTCATTCAATATCTTAGCTATACCTCTTGATTTTGAATCATTTGCGAATTTGAACAACATGCTTTTATGCTTTTATCCATGTTGCTGATAAACGTGGTGAAATAGCACAAAGCTAAGCATAAATCGCTTGGACACTGCATTGAAGACCTTTTTCTAACATGACATTGAACCATCATTGCCTACTCTTAGAGTCCATTCATTTTATTAGTTCTGAATTCTAATGGTATCATTAACCAATCCATCTCTAGTCACCTTTTCCATAAGAATAACACGAGACACTGTCAAATGCATTGTTAAAATCTAGAACGGTGATATCTACATTATTTTCCTGAGGTGTCAGGTTAGTAACTCTGCCAGAATAGAAAATAAGATTAATTTGGCATGACTAGTTGCTGCCACATGACTTCTCATTCATTTTCATACCTTCCCATGCCCATCAAGTCTTTCTATATAATTCCTCTGACTTCTACTAATGCATTCTGTCTAACTTTGAATTAGCTCATTTTACCTTCTGTACCACACTGTTGACTCATGCTATTCCTTATGCATAAAATGCCCTTCTCCCTTTCTCCAGTTGCTGAAATAGTACCTATCCTTTAAGGCCCAGCTCAAATGCCACCGCCTTCAGAAAGCCTTCTCTATCCCTCTTGCTTGCTCTTTAATATTTTATAGCTTTCTGCAATATATACAAAAATATTTATAGCAGCAGTTTTTCTAGTAGCAAAGATCTTGATGGAAAGTGAATGCCTATCAGTTGGGGAATGACTAAAGAGATTGTACTTTAGAAATGTAATGGGATAGTATTGTGCCATAAGAAATGATAAATATGAAGAATTCAGAGAAACTTGGGAAAACTTGTTTGGACTAAGTTTGGACTAGTGCAACATGATGTAAGCAAAACCCGGGAGGATAATTTACTCAATGACCACAAGAATAGGAAGGAGAGTAACATCAAAAGGCTTGAAAAGTCTGATTAGTACAGTTGCTAATTATGATGTCAGTAGGCAGATGTTGAAGCATGATTCCCTGCTCATGCACAGAGATGATGGACTATGGGTAGTAAAGGAGGGAGACATGAGGAAAATGTCATGTTGATTGGCCCAGTGGATAGAGTGCTGGGCCTGGTAACATGAAGGTTCATCTTTTTCATTTAAATCTGGCCTCAGATACTGTACTAGTTATAACCCTGGGCAAGATACTTTACCCTGATTGCCTCAATTCTTAATCTGTAAAATAAGCTAAAGAAGGAAATGGCAAAACACCCTGGGATTTTGGTAAAAAAAATCCCAAATGGGATCCCAAAGACTTAAATATGACTGAAATGATTGAACAAAAACAAACATTTTTGCAAGGGAGCTTCTAATGGAAAGCATGTCATTGGGAAGTAACAGTGATATTATAAAAAGAAGAGTATCCTTAAATGTGTGTGTGTGTGTGTGTATGTGTGTGTAATACAAATGAGAATGTGATATATGCAAAGGCTATTTAGATATACAGTTATGTCTTATAATTTATATTTTACACGCACATGTATAATTATACATGCTTATATATAATCCATGATATGATATGAATGTGTAACATATATATATATATATATATGTCACAATACAGATATACCTTTATATCTTTTCTTTCATATATCACATTTTCATTTGTATTGTTTCTGTTTGTAAACACCTTGACCATTTTGTCATATTGTTCATTCTGTCTTTGGAAGCTAAATGGTTCAATGTATACAGTGCTTTGTAAACTTTAAGAACACTAAATAGATATTATCAGTTAATTATAATTAGTTAATTACAGTTATTATTAGTTCTTATATTCTTTCAATATTATATGGATTCCCATAGAATACATGACCTGTCTAATGATTATTTTGTGCTCCCATAACAGTCCATCTCTTCTGCTCTTCAAACATTTTTTTTAATTCTCTGTCTCTGTTTTTTTCTGTCTCCCTCTCTCTGTGTGTCTGTCTCCCTGTCCCTCTCTGTCTCTGTCTTTGTTTCTGTCTCTCTGTCTGTGTCTCTTTGGTCTTTCTGGCTCTCTCTGTCTCTCTGTATGTGTCTTTCTCTCCCTCTCTGAATCTGTTTTTCTCTGTTTCTCTTTCTGTCTCTGCCCAGCCCTCTCTGTCTGTCTGTCTCTGTATTTCTCTCATCTCTCTGTTTCTGCCTCTCAGTCTCTGTCTCTGTCTGTTTCTTTCAATCTCTCTCTCTTTCTTTCTCTCTCTCTCTCTCTCTCTCTCTCTCTCTCTCTCTCTTCCACTCTCTCCTTCACATTGTAATTTCATATTTGGAACATGTGGCAGTCCTATCATATCCACCAACTGCCTCTGTATTACCTTTAAAGTGATTCTGAATTTCAGTTCTTTAGAGACTGAAATATTCCTTGCTTACATCCACATATCACTGGGAAATTATTGTATTTATTATCTGTTGACTTAAAAAAGCCTTTAATCAGGTAGAGTACAAAACAAAAACTTTTAGCTTATCTTATAACAAAACTATTGGCCAATAGTCTAGCTTTTTTCTCTATCCTCTTACCTGAAACATCTATCATGTCCTGGAATTTGATGACCCTTACTCTACTCATTCTTCTTTATATCAATACCTTAAGGCACCATGGCTTCATCTCTGTGAATATTCCCTCCACTGATGAAAATTTCAACCCCTTTAAAGATCAGTAAACGTCAATCTTTGAGAATTGTGGAGGCTGTAGCACACTTAGCCCTGAGACTTTTTGGAAGTTTTCTAGGCTGGTCCACATAGAATATAAATGATCAGATGCCAGACCTGTATTTAAAGCCTGTCCTGCTTGGTATAGCCTGCCAGAAGTGGCACTCCATCAACACAACCTTTGAGAGTCTAGTTTACCCTCCATACCACCATAAAACATTGGTGGAGTGACTGAGTAGATGGTTCTGCCTAGTCTAAGTAATAGTGGCAATAATAATAGTAGTCATATAACTCTTTAAGGTTTGTAAAACACTTTACAAATATTTCACTGGATCTTCACAATAACCCTGGAAAGAAACTGCTATTGTCATAACTATCGTATAGATGAGGAAACTGAGGTAGAGAGAGGTGAAGTGATTTGCCCAAAATTACAGAGGTAGTAAGTATCTGAAACTGGATTTGAACTCAGGTATTACTGCTCTGGCTCCAACATTCTTTTTTACTACTGTATCTCCCAGTAGTCTAAGCAATAGATTTCCTCGAACCTGGGAGAGCTCACAGAAAGCACACTGACTTTGGGGCCAAAAGACACAAGTTTGAGCCCTGATTCTGTAACTTATTAATCAATTGACTACAGGCAAGTCTCTAACCTCTCAGCGCTTCAGTTACTCCATTAGTAAAATAATTTTTATCCCTAATATTATTATGGGGGTTTGCTGAGGCACAAATGGGATAATGAATTTAAAATGCTACATACATTGGAGCTACTTGGATTACCTCCTGGATAAGTTTGGTTCATTTCCCCACTGGATACTGTTAAAGGCTTGCCACATGATTAGATATTTTCCACATCTAGATCGGCTGTATTGCGGGAAGATTTGCCAACACAGAAAGTTCCTTTTCTCTCCTTTTCCACTCAATGGCTTTCCTGACTGAAGCATCCGAGAACCCATTCTCTTGCTTGATTGTTCACATGACTAGGATGAAATGGGAGGTACTAAGTCTACTCTTTACTTTAAGATAGAGAACCATCAAGCTTTATCATCTGAGTGCTCCTGCCTTCCAGGGTTCTCTGCACCTTACTAACTGCCTTGCCTCTGTGCTATGCCGATCTCTAACATCATGGCTTGATCTATTAGTGTAGCCTAAATATCCCCAAGCCTTGCCATTTGTCCTTCTTGTTGTTAGTTCTTTGTTTTCTTTGTTTTTATTTATTTATTAATACTTTTTATTTGCAAAACATATGTTTGGGTAATTCCTAAACATTAACCCTTACAAAGCCTTCTGTTACAAATTTTTCCCCCCTACTCCCCACCCCTCCCTTAGATGGCAGGATATCCACTACATGATAATTATGTTAGAATACTTAAGAAATCGAATATATATATATATATATATATAGTTACTGCCACACATCCTTTTTTGTGCAGCAGATATCATATCTACAAGAAAGAATAATCCGATAAAGGAAATACAATGCAAGCAAACCTCAATAGAGAACATGAAAATGTTATGTTGTGGTCCACATTTCACATCCCTCTCTCTGGGTGTATATGGCTTTCTTCATTGAACAATTGGAACTGGTTTGAAGCATTTCATTGTTGAAGAGAGTCATGTCCCTTAGAACTGATCCTCATATAGTATTGCTGTTGCCGTGTATAATGATCTCCTGGTTCTGCTCATTTCACTCAGCATCAGTTCATGCAAGTCTCTTCAGGCCTCTCTGAAATCGTCCTGCTGGTAGTTTCTTACAGAGCAATAATATTCCATAACATTCATATACCATAATTTATTCAGCCACTCTCCAATTGATGGGCATCCATTCTGTTTCCAGTTTCTAGCCACTACAAAAAGAGCTGCCACAAACATTCTTGCACATGTGGGGCCCTTTCCTTCTTTTATGATTTCTTTGGGATATAAGCCCAATAGAAACACTCCTGGGTCAAAGGGTATGCACAGTTTGATAACTTTTTGAGCATAGTTCCAAATTGCTCTCCAGAATGGTTGGATCCGTTCACAGTTCCACCAACAATGCATCAGTGTCCCAGTCTTCCCACATCTCCTGCAACATTCATCATTATCTTTTCCTGTCATTTTAGCCAATCTGACAGGTGTGTAGTGGTACCTCAGAGTTGTCTTAATTTGCATTTCTCTGATCAATAGTGATTTGGAGCACCTTTTCATATGATTATAAATAGTTTTAATTTCATCATCTGAAAATTGTCTGTTCATATCCTTTGACCATTTATCAATTGGAGAATGGCTTGAATTCTTATAGATATGAGACAATTCTCTATATATCTTAGAGATGAGACCTTTATCAGAACCCTTAAATGTAAAGATGATTTCCCAATTTGACGCTTCCCTCCTAATCTTGTCTGCATTAGTTTTGTTTGTACAGAAACTTTTTTAACTTAATATAATCAAAATTATCTATCTGGTGTTCAATTAAGAGTTCCAGATCTTCTCTGGACATAAATTTATTCCATCTCCACAGTTCTGAGAGGTAAACTATCCTATGTTCCTCTAATTTGGTTATAATATCACTCTTTATATCTAGATCATGAACCCATTTAGATCTTATCTTGGTGTGCGGTGTTAGGTGTGGGTCCAGCCTTAATTTCTTCCACACTAGTTTCCAATTTTCCCAGCAGTTTTTGCCTAATAGTGAGTACTTATCCCAAAAGCTGGGGTCTTTGGGT
Source organism: Myrmecobius fasciatus (assembly GCA_023553655.1). Taxonomy (NCBI): domain Eukaryota; kingdom Metazoa; phylum Chordata; class Mammalia; order Dasyuromorphia; family Myrmecobiidae; genus Myrmecobius; species Myrmecobius fasciatus. The sequence continues at coordinate 120,845 of JAJPUD010005086.1, read as the reverse complement.
TTATCAAACACTAAATTGTTAAGGTTATTACCTAGCGTGTCCTGATATCCTATCCTATGCCACTGATCAACTGCTCTATTTCTTGGCCAGTACCAAATGGTTTTGATGACCGCTGCTTTATAATATAGTTTTATATCCGGTACAGCAAGGCCACCTTCATCTGTCTTTTTTTTCATTAATTCCCTTGAAATTCTTGACCTTTTGTTCTTCCAAATGAACTTTGCTACTATTTTTTCTAGATCTGTAAAATAATTTCTTGGGAGTTTGATTGGTATGGCACTAAATAAGTAGATTAGTTTGGGTAGTATTGTCATTTTTATTATATTTGCTTGGCCTACCCATGAGCACTTAATGTTTTTCCAATTGACTAGGTCTGATTTTATTTGTGTGGAAAGTGTTTTGTAGTTTAGTTCATATAGTTTCTGACATTTTCTTGGCAGATAGATTCCCAAATATTTTATGCTATCATCCATTATTCTGAATGGAATTTCTTTTTCTATCTCTTGCTGCTGAACTTTGTTGGTAATATATAAAAATGCTGATGATTTATGTGGATTTATTTTGAATCCTGCAACTTTACTAAAGTTGTGAATTGTTTCTAGCATTTTTTTTTTTGTTGAGTCTCTAGGGTTCTCTAAGTATACCATCATGTCATCTGCAAAGAGTGATAATTTGGTTTCTTCATTCCCTACTCTAATTCCTTTTATCTCTTTTTCTTCTCTTATTGCCAAAGCTAACATTTCTAATACAATATTAAATAGTAATGGTGACAGTGGGCAGCCTTGTTTCACTCCTGATCTTATTGGGAATGGTTCCAGTTTGTCTCCATTACATATGATGCTTGCTGATGGTTTTAAGTAGATGCTAGTAATCATTTTAAGGAAAAGCCCATTTATTCCTATATTCTCTAGTGTTTTTAATAGGAATGGGTGTTGGATTTTATCAAATGCTTTTTCTGCATCTATGGAGATAATCATATGGTTTTTGTTAGTTTGGTTATTAATATAATTGATTATTCTGATAGTTTTCCGGTTATTGAACCAGCCCTGGTATAAATCCTACTTGGTCAGGATGCATTATCCTGGAGATAACCTTCTGTAATCTCGTTGCTAAAATTTTATTTAAAAATTTTGCATCAATATTCATTAGGGAAATGGGTCTATAGTTTTCTTTCTCTGTTTTCCTACCTGATTTAGCTATCAGCACCATATCTGTATGATAGAAGGAATTTGATAGTATACCTTCTGTCCCTATTTTTTCAAAAAGTTTGTACAGTATTGGAATTAATTGTTCTTTGAATGTTTGGTAGAATTCATATGTAAAACCATCTGGCCCTGGAGATTTTTTCTTACGGAGTTGATTAAAAGCTTGTTCTATTTCTTTTTCTAAAATGGGGCTATTTAAATAATTTATTTCCTCTTCTGTTAACCTGGGCAATCTATATTTTTGTAGATATTCCTCCATTTCATTTAGATTATCAAATTTATTGGCATAAAGTTGGGCAAAGTAACTCCTAATTATTACTCTAATTTCCTCTTCATTGGAGGAAAGTTCTCCCCTATCATTTTTGAGACTAACAATTTGATTTTCCTCTTTCCTTTTTCTGATCAAATTAACTAAGGGCTTATCTATTTTGTTGGTTTTTTCATAAAACCAACTCAGTTTTATTTATTAATTCAATAGTTTTCTTATTTTCAATTTTATTAATCTCACCTTTTATTTTCAGAATTTCCAATTTGGTATTTAATTGAGGGTTTTAAATTTGCTCTTTTTCTAGTTTTTTTAATTGTAACCCTAATTCATTGATCTTCTCTTTCTCTATTTTATGCAAATAAGCATCTAGAGATATAAAGTTACCCCTTATAACCGCTTTGGCCATATCCCACAAATTTTGGTATGTTTTCTCATTATTGTCGTTCTCCTGGATGAAATTATCGATTGTGTCTATAATTTGCTCTTTCACCCATTCATTCTTCAGGATTAGATTATTTAATTTCCACTTAACTTTTGGTCTATTTTCTCCTGGCCTTATATTACATGTGAGTTTTATTGCATCATGATCTGAAAAGGATACATTTACTATTTCTGCTTTTCTGCATTTGATTTTGAGGTTTTTATGCCCTAACACATGATCAATTTTCATATAAGTTCCATGAACCCCTGAGAAAAAAGTATACTCCCTTCTATCACCATTCAATTTCCTCCAGAGATCTGTCATACCTAACTTTTCTAACATTTTGTTTATCTCCCTAACTTCTTTCTTATTTATTGTGTGATTTGATTTATCTAATTCTGAGAGAGCAAGGTTGAGATCCCCCACTAGTATAGTATTACTGTCTATTTCTCCTTACATCCCTGTTAGTTTCTCCTCTAGGAATTTGGATGCTATACCACTTGGTGCATATATGTTTAGTATTGATATCGCTTCATTATCGATGGTACCCTTTAATAAAATATAGTTTCCTTCCTTATCTCTTTTAATTAGATCTATTTTGGTTTTAACTTGATCCGAGATAATGATTGCTACCCCTGCCTTTCTTTGTTCATCTGAAGCATAGAAGATTCTGCTCTAGCCCTTTACCTTCACTCTGTATGTATCTCTATGTTTTAGATGTGTTTCTTGTAAACAACATATTGTAGGATTCTGGCTTTTAATCCAGTCTGCTATCT